>WOFM01000402.1:404452-584042 GCA_011428145.1 Ericerus pela
ATCCAGTATTTTTTGGAAGATGATTAAAATGGCGTTAAACTATTTTGGCGCCAATGTAATTCAATTTAACTTCGAATAATTTTCGATGAACTTTTCAAAAAATTAAATGAAAAAAAAATTTACTGAGTTAACAACTCATAAATTAAAATATACTTCGTAAAAAAATTAAATTTTTAACGAAAAAAAAGGCTTATAGTTCCTTTAAATTTTGGATACTATAGTAAAAAATCAAAAATGAAAGATTAAGTATCACTCTGTACTAACTGTTCAGGAATCGCAGCTCTGCCTACCATGAAGTGAGGTTGAAATCCAAGGAAAGAAACAAGTTAGTTAGAGATACTGTAATGCAATGATTTAAAGTACAAATTACAAGTTTGAGGAAGATGAACGATCTCCCTCCATTACGAGATTAAAGTTTGAGTGGGAAATGAGTTTCAGCATTCTCGGGTGAACGAATGAAAAAAGTTGTGTTTGTTCGCACAACCTGAATAGTGTTAGTTGGCGATATCGAAAGTAGTTGCGCTAAGTGTTAGTGAGCGAGTGTAGGTGGAGTGCAGAACAACACTTATCATTGTTAATAGACCCAAATACGTGTCAAATACATGCCAACAAATTTAAAATAGGTACCTAAGATACCTAACTATAATTTATAGTATGGACCTTCGAGAATATATATATGATGGAGACAACACATGGGCAGTTTCGGTGTCCAACCTATAGAAAGCGTGTCTACAAACACGGGTACTTTCATCTAAATATCTGATTGGAGGAAAATCTCGCCAATGCATTTACTTATAAACACTGGCGTACGAAGTAACTCACTTTTACACCGATTTTCAATTCTGATTGGTTGGAGTGTTCAGTCTGGGGTACTTCGTATACCAGGACGCCGCATCTATTTTCTGGACACTCAACCCAATGTTAAAACTGTTCCATGTCATCTCTATCATATATATATCCTCGAATGTATGGACCAAAGGTATGGACAGTAAACCTAAGGCTCTTTACCAGAAGGTATGCGCATGAAGATGATGAGAGATAAGCAGCCAATGGGGGTTTGTTATTTTCACACCCAACTAACTCATGAGTGAATCAGTGGGCTGAAAATATGTGCAATTTCGTTCAGTTTTTAGAAATATAATTGTGTAAAGGTGAAACCTTCATGTGGAATACCTTGTCGTGAGAGATATTCTCACCAGAAGGAAATTCTACAGAATTTAAGCGTGTTCAGCCACTACATACGAAAGTATGGGCAAGCCAAAACCAAACCGAACACTGGCGATTTTAGAGCCGGTTCTGAGAGTTTTTATACCGGTTTTGGCTGGTGCACACAAACACACGTACGTAATAAAATACGTACGTTGTTTAAGTACGGCCAGGTCGTATCATCCCCTACTATCGTAGGTGGCGGCTGGCCGGTTCGTGTACGAATCGTGACATTGATTGATGGATGACGTCACGATTCGTACTCGTATATTATCTGCACGTATTCGCAGGTAATTACGATCGAACGTAATTTTGTGTGTTCGTTTAACGTCGCAAGGACGATAAGTTGCCTGCCCTATGGGGCGGCGACTGTCGTCGGGGGTCCGAGCCCCTACACCTCATACCGATGAGTCCCCACAGCTACTCCCCCCCAGTTTTTGCGCCACAAAAACGACCAAAATTGCGCAAGGCCTGGGGGACGTGCGGGTTTACTTACGTTTTTGATCGGCCTCCCATTTGGCCAGAGCGCTGCCCACCGCGGCCCCGACGCACTCGTAGGATTCCCCACGGGCGTTTGCTCGGGCCAGGTAGTTGCTCCGGCTAGTTTCACCCCTGTGCCTCGACTTCGCATGTTTTGCGTGGGCGTAGGGATGATGGCGGGAGTGAGGGGGCAGCGGACGTTTGAACTCTGGCTTTCGGTGCATCGGGGAGTTGGTGTTCCCCGATGTCCATGCAGCCATCCTTGCTCGTTCGTTCGCGGCCCTCTCTGCCGTGAACAGGAAGCCCATCGCTTCCTTTTTCTCTTCGGGTTTCGGCTCCGGCTTCGGGGGTTCCGGAGTCGGAGTCGTCTCCTCCGGAGATCGAGGAGGAGAGATGACTGGCGGCAGTGGAGTGGTCATCTCCGCCAGTACATCAGCAACCGGAGGAGCTGTGTCCATCAACAGCTCCTCCTCTATCCTATCCAGCTCCGTTTTCGTTTTCGTCGTCTGCTGAGTCTTTGACTTCTCAGCGGATGTCTTAGCGAAGTGGAAGCTGGCGGACATCGGGATAGGTATGCGTGACATGATTAGAATGGGTTATTTGTTAGGAGAAGGCACCAAAAATAGAGCTCAAGAGACGACCAAGTAATTCAGAGGTTCGAGAACTGCTGTTTTTACCTCATTTTTCGATTTACCTTTACAGTTATTTTTCTTTATTTTCGGATCTTCTTATCTACACGTAGAGGGGATAGCGCTTAAAATTCTCGGCCGTATATAAGTTTTCCGGTTAAGATCTGATCGGTTTAAGCAGAGTTATGCCTGAAATAAACTCAGTGAATATTATTTTTCGAATTCTAAGTACAAAGGAATCTCCGTTTGTGACGTCACGTCATAGAGATTATCTTTGCGGTTAACGGTACTCGCACGTTGCAATGTTTTGTTTCCGTATTGCACGTGGATTTGTTTATTCCTGTCTTCTTCTTTTTGTTGGCATTCCTCGTTTGCTTATCTCCGGAGTTTTTTTGTCTCGCGGAGTTCCGATATTTCCCGTATGTTTTTAGCGGGTTTCGACTTTTACTACGGATATTACTTTTCGGGAGTAAATTTTATTTTTGTTGCATTAACCTCTCGGACGTGCGAGAAGGATGTGAATTTTTGCGTTTTTTCGTACCTGGAGGTCTACCTCTTTTACGTGGTTGTAAGGGGGCCTCAGGATCAAATGTTTTGGTGATCACATCGTTCGAAAATCTCACTGTTTTCTTGAGTTTTTCTTTATGTGAGGTGTTTTTCTCACTTTTTTCGACGAATTCTTCCGTTTTTGTTTCGGAATTCGTCTGTGTATTTTCGGGGTTCTCCTTTTGTACCCTTCTAATTCTTTTATCGTCACTTACCAAGTACGCAGGCTTCAATCTGTCGATTGAAATTGTTCTTGGTTCGCCTGCGATGAGTATCACAAAGTTTTTCTCATCTTGTGATACTACTTTATAAGGACCGGCGTATGGTTTCTCCAGCGCAGATCTCATTTTTTCGTCTCTAACAAATACGTGTGACGTATTGGCCAAGTGTTTCGAGACGTAAATCTTGGGCTGGCCATGACGAGCTGCCTGATTTAGGAAGTTGTTGGCATCATTTCTTATATTTTGTACCATTATTTCGGGGCTAACTTCTTTCGATTTTGTGAAGAAGTCCCCTGGAAGGCGTAGCTCTTCGCCGAACGCTAATTGCGCTGCAGAGTGACCTGTATCAGTTTGTAGGGCGGATCGAAGGCCTAAGAGGATGGTAGGGAGTACTTCTACCCATCTCTTTGTATCATGTGACATGATGGAGGCTTTGAGAGCTCTATGCCATCTCTCTATCTTGCCATTGGCTTGAGGATGGTAAGCTGTGGTATGACTGTGTTGAACACCAAGCTTATTTGCCAGCTCTTTAAAGAGCGAGCTCTCGAATTGGCGACCTTGGTCCGTGACTATGACTTCCGGTACGCCATACCTCGCAATCCAGGTATCGTACAACCTTGCAGCTACTGTTGGAGCTGACATCTCGTGAAGAGGGATTGCTTCCGGCCATCGTGTTGCCCTGTCTATTATCGTCAACAGGTATCTGTGTCCTTGGGATGGTGGCAATGGGCCTACCAGATCCATGTGAACCGTTTTAAACCGCTGTGTTTGCTTGAATGATTTGAGGGGCGAGCGAGTGTGTCTTCCTACTTTGGATTCTTGACAGTTCAGGCAACTGCGAGCCCATTTGTTGCAGTCAGACTTCATTCGTGGCCATACAAATCTTTCTGAAATTAGTTTAGCACTACATTTTGGCCCAGCATGTGACAGGTTATGTACACTGTTGAAAGCCAACCTGCGATATTTTACCGGTAGAAATGGCCTATTCTTACCTGTACTGATGTCACATGTTAATAAAACATCAGTACCGGGAATTTTTCGCTGTCTCAATTTGAGGGTAGTATCATCGTTCGATAACAGCCCCTGCAATTCTGCATCCTTAAGCTGTGCTTTAGCTATTTCAGCATAAGGCAATTGGACAGGAACCGAGATAGCTTCGATTCTACTCAAGGCATCAGCTGGAGTGTTAAGTTCTCCACTTATATACTGAATGTCGGTAGTCAGTTGGCCAATATAGTCCAACTGTCGTGCTCTTCTCGGAGATGCCGGTTCTGCTTTTTGTGTGAAGGCATATGTTAGGGGTTTATGGTCAGTATACACAGAAAAACATCTACCCTCTAACTGGTGCCTGAAATGCTTCAACGCAGCAAAAATTCCGAGCAATTCCCTATCGTATGTGCTGTAATTCTTTTCTGTTTTTGGGAGCTTCCTCGAGAAGAAAGCTAGCGGTAATTTGATGTTGTTAGTGTCCAGTTGGTACAGTGTTGCACCAATAGCAAAATCCGATGCATCGGTACTTACGCATAACGGCAGACTTTCGTCTGGATGAGCCAACAGAGTTGCATTTGCCAGTGTTTCTTTGATATTTTCAAAGGCCTGTTCGGCTTCTTCGTTCCATTCGAGTGGAGTTTTATCTTTCTTTTTACTTGTCTTTATTAGTGCAAACAGCTTACTTTGTTCGGCTGCTGCATTCTTCATGCAACGTCTGTAGAAATTCACCATCCCCAAGAAACGCCTAAGTTCTGCGACATTTGAGGGCTTCGGGAAGTTCAATATTGGCTCTACTTTGGTCTTCAAGGGGGAAATGCCTTCGGTCGAGACTTTGTAGCCGAGGAAGTCAATTTCGGTCTGTGCATATAAGCTTTTGCCTACGTTGATAGTGAGTCCGGCTGCGTGTATACGCTGTACCACGGCTCTCACATTCTCCTCGTGCTGATGCTCACCGCCTTCTGAGCAAATGCAGATATCATCCAGGTATGCATATGCAAACGGCAATTCCCTAAACAGTCCATTGATAAATCGTTGGAAAGTTTGTGCTGAGTTGCGTAGTCCAAACGGCATTCGAAGGTATTCGAATAATCCAAAGGGGGTTATAACCGCTGTCTTTGGAACGTCCTGGTTGGCCATAGGAATTTGGTGGAATGCCCAGTTGATGTCTATTTTTGTGAACATCGTTTTACCCTTCATATTCGCGTTGAAGTCCATTATATTGGGGACTGGGTAGCGATCAAGAACTGTTATGGCGTTTAAGGCCCTGTAGTCGCCGACAATTCGCCACTCTCCACTTGCTTTCTTTGTCATGTGGATAGGAGAGCTCCATGAGCTTTTTGAGGGGCGACATACGCCCTCCTCAACAATGCGATTGAAGTACTCTCGTGCCGCTTTGAGTTTGTCGGGTAATAACCGTCGTGCTCTAGCATGGCAAGGCTGTCCTTTGGTTTCTATGTAGTGAACTGTGTCGTGTTTGTACGTAGGATGCCTGCGAATTGAGGGTTGTGTGACTCCAGGATAGTCTGACAGGATCCGTAAGAGTTGTCCGTCGACTTTAGTACAGCTGGATATGTTTGTGTCCAGTCTGTATGCTAGCGTTTTGCCTTCCACACTTTTATTTTCACTATTGATCAGTTTACCGTGTTTGAGGTCGATGATCAGGCCATAGTGTGCAAGAAAATCTGCACCCAGGATCGGGTTTGGAACATCTGCAACCGTGAAGGACCACGTCATATTTTTGCTGAGTCCGATGTCTACTTTGCTTGTCTCAAGTCCGTATGCTGGAAGGTTTTGACCATTCACAGTACGGAGATAGTATTTCGGAGGAAGTACTTTTTGGGTTCTATTTACTGGCAATATGCTCAGGTCTGCTCCCGAGTCTATTAAGTAACGTCTCCTGTTTGTCCTGTCCTTGATGAACAGGCGGCGTGAGTATTTTTCCGAGGGGTCTTCGGCCGCACAGATGGCCCCTCGTTCTAGTTTGACGCTTCCTTGTTAAAGGTTTTACCCCACCATCTGCACCTGTTGTTACATTTGGTGGCCTCAGCGCCAAACCTATTATGGAAAAAACAACTCTTATCATCCCAATTTCGAGACTGGGTTTTGGGAGATGATGTTCTAGGGGGAGTTGCACTCTGACCCCTGGTTCCAGAACTAGATCTGCGGTCTCTTGACCGGGACTGACGTCCTCTGCTGCTATTATTATTGTTGTTGCCTCTACTTTTCGATCTTTGTCGCCAGCTACTATTGGGCTTCGTCGAGCTTTGGCTTTTGTTCCTCTTTACTTCCTCGGTCAACTGAGCTATTTGTGCTCGAAGTTGAGCGAGTTCCCCAGTCTCTGCAGATACTGCGCTGACCACCGGCTTTGACCTTGTGTATTCGAGCGCATTGTCTGCGGATTTCGCAAGGAAGTCCAGATCCGCGGATGTATTGATTACCGTGGAACCAACGGCGGCTAGGCACTGCACAACACTTTGTGGTAGTTGCTTACAGAACTGATTGCCTATGACAGAAGGGGCTACGATATTGTCCGCCTTCCGTCGTAACTTCGCCATGAAGATTGAGGGTTTGTCGTCCCCCATCTTCATACCACCCATCACATCGTCTATTATTTCATTTTTCGTTTTCCCAAATACTTTTTTAATTTTCTTGACGAACCAGGCATACTTGTCCTCTTCTGTCGAAGGGCATTCCATAACGTCCGGAATGTGGCGGATTATCTGTGGGGGCATGCCTCCACAGATATGTGTATACCGCTGGTTCAGAGTTATGTTCTCTGTTCTGAACCTGCCTTCTAATAGAGTCAACCATAATTCTACCTCATTCGGTAGAAATTCCGGGATGTCTATCCTTCGTCTATAGAGATTAGGGTTCTGTCCTCTTTGCATTTGTAAAAGTTGCAAGATTTGGGCCAGGACTTCGGGTGTCAGCTGCGGCTGACTACTGCCTCCCTGTGATGGTTGCGGGTTTTCAGTTGGTGGTGGAACCATTGCTGTGTCTTTTTGTTGACAAGCGTATTCCACAGTACTTCTGCCTTCCTTACTGGTCGAAAACACTGGCTCCTGTGTTTGTAGGACAGGTGTTTTCGGGTCGGAACTTTGGCTTAAAGTCCGACCACTTCTCAACGTTTTAACTGCAAGATCTTCTTTATTTATTGCAGTTCCCAGTCGTGCTAGTTCTGGGTGTTGAGGGCCTTCTTCTATGTTTGCTAAATTCAGTGAGTGTCGAGTCGAAGTCGGGGGAGTTGGGGGATGAGTCCAACCTTCTTCCTCCAGGTCTACTGTCTTGTTTCTCTTTATTTATTTATTTTAAAGAGAGGGGTATAAATTCCCATTTCAGCAGACTCTTACTTCGACGACCAAAAGGTGTCTTAGTCTGGGTAAAAAAAAAATATTTTTAATTTGCCGAGCAAGCGAGAATCTCGCCAGCGCTACTGCGCCAAGTTGAATTAGCGCCGAAGCGCCTAAGACTCCTCACGACGTGGCCGAAATCACGTCGGGGTCACCACTGTGGAATACCTTGTCGTGAGAGATATTCTCACCAGAAGGAAATTCTACAGAATTTAAGCGTGTTCAGCCACTACATACGAAAGTATGGGCAAGCCAAAACCAAACCGAACACTGGCGATTTTAGAGCCGGTTCTGAGAGTTTTTATACCGGTTTTGGCTGGTGCACACAAACACACGTACGTAATAAAATACGTACGTTGTTTAAGTACGGCCAGGTCGTATCATCCCCTACTATCGTAGGTGGCGGCTGGCCGGTTCGTGTACGAATCGTGACATTGATTGATGGATGACGTCACGATTCGTACTCGTATATTATCTGCACGTATTCGCAGGTAATTACGATCGAACGTAATTTTGTGTGTTCGTTTAACGTCGCAAGGACGATAAGTTGCCTGCCCTATGGGGCGGCGACTGTCGTCGGGGGTCCGAGCCCCTACACCTCATACCGATGAGTCCCCACACTTCATAATTGATAAAATTGATTATTCATATAAATTTTCGAAGCATATTACTACATTTAGAATAAAAAATATGAAATGAACTAGAATTAAATAATTTAATTACTACATTATGGAATATTATGGCAAAGAATTGAACATCAAAATTACTTCTTACTTAAGACTTAACCTGAAAATCCACAATTATTCTGAACACACCACCAATGTTCATTAAAAGAACTGGTTAGGTTTAGTAACAGACTTGCGATTAATTTGTTCTCATACTGCGATAGAAGTTCTTCCTCAGGTACAGCAGAACATATTAATTATTTAAGATTTTGCAACTATGAAGAGAAAAAAGTTACGTTCTTTACCTTTCATAATTTGAAAAAATATTATCTCATTCTCATATCTATATTACTCTACAGAAGTAAACTTTATTATCACTAATTCAACAGTTTGAATCACAAGTGAACGCCTAGTGTTTGTTGGGTATGAAAATAACAAACCCTGTAGCCAATAGTTTTATCTTCGACCATATACTAGATGGACTGCGCATACTGATAAAATGTTGAAGGCAACCAAATGAAATGTACATTCCATTCAAAAGTTCCCTTTCTTATCAAACTGTACTTTTCACAGAATTCATCTACGAATATTAAAAAAGGATAAATGACGCTATTTAATTTTAAAAACACTTTCATTTTGTAAAATGACAATGCAAATCCCTTCAAATTATTTAAACAATAGACGTATGATATTTGATAAATCCTGAAAAAAGGGAACTTTTGAATGAAATGTACACCTTCATGGTGTCTCCATATAAGTCAATGTTAATTTTATCAGTATGCGCAGTCCATTATGTATATGGTCGAAGGTTTTTCTACAAAACTGAGGCCCATATTCACAAACATCACTTTAATCTCTCTCACTTAAATTTCACTTTAAAAGAGTTTTTTACACAATTTTGTATTCAAAAATGTGGGAACATTGTATCTCTTATGAGAGTTCCAATATAAAAATAAAATGTTACTACACTCTTAAATACAAAATTATCCCAAAAGTCATTTTTAAGTAAAGGGAGGTAAAGTGACTTTTATAAATACGGGCCTGATAGTTTTTCATGAATTTTACATTGTTTATTAGGTTTGGCAACACTGTTGCCAAAAACTTATTAAAATCACCAATTGTTTTTTTTTTTTTTTCATACAAGTTTAAATTTTGTTCCTTGGAAAAGTTGACATAAGAAATTAATTATTTTGTCATTAGTTTATTAGTTTTCCATTAGTTTGTCTTATCCATTTAAGTAAATTTCATCATGTGCAAAATTAGTTCGAGTTTAAAACATCAGTTGCTTGAACTTGAGTGTACTTACATATATGGCCAATTTAATAATCACATGTAAGTGGACTATCTTACTTTGGGTAATTTTGTTATTTTATTATTATTTTATGTTTCCTAGTTGAATATTATTGATCTATTGAGTTAATTATTGATTTGTCATTTTTGCCTTTCTTCAATTCTTGTTTTTCATTCCTTTTTCATTAAAGGTGCAAAGGCCAAACCTTTTGCAGTTTTGAATCAAAACAGCTCGTTATTGCTATATTGTTGTGGAATACCTTGTCGTGAGAGATATTTACCCTAGAAGGTTTTCAACAGTATTTGCGTATTCTGCCACTTCATACAATTAAGTATGGGAGAGCCAAATCCTCGGCAAACACTGGCAATTTTTGAGCCGGTTTTGAGAGTTTATATACAGGATTTGGTACACGCACACAGACACACATGCATACGTACATGTACGTAATTATGTCATCTCTGTCGAGATGATAAGAAACGACGCAGCACATTTGGTACCAGGCCCTGACATCACCGAGATCGTTATCTGGTAATTGATCTTGGCCCGTGCAATGTATCTTACCTGTACGTACGTACAGGTACGAACATACAATTGCACCAGTGTAAATTCGTTTAACGTCATAGAGACGATTATTGCCAGCCTTTGGGCGGCGACTGTTGTTGAGGGGTGCAAGCTCCTATTACCTCATATGAGTATTGTCCCCACAGCTATTCCCCCAGTTTTTGCGCCGCAAAAATAATAAGTGGCGTCCCTAGAGGGACTTATCGAGTCTTACTGCTGTTGCTGGTCTTTCTCCCATTTAGCGAGGGCTGAGCCTACCGTAGCCCCTACGCACTTGTAAGAGAGCTTACGTGCGTTGAACCGGGCCTGGTAGGCGTCCCTGCTGGCCTGTCCCCTTCGTCTGGGTGGTCAATTTTGAGGAGCCAGACGAGTATAGGGATGGGGACGGTAGGATGTTGAAGGACCTCGTGGGGTTTTCTGTTTTGGCCGGTTGAACATCAGGGAGTTTGATGTCCTTGATGGTCTGTAGGCTAGATCAATGGTGGGAGGAGGGCGTGTTTGAGGCACCTCTTCAACCGGGAGTTGCCTCTTCACCTTCAATGCCATCTGGGTTGAGGACTCCGAGGGTGGGTTCTCCACTCTCGGTGTCTTCTCTGGTGACTTTGGGGGTGAAATGAGGGCTGGAAGGGGTGTGGACATCATCTGGACAATGTCCACAGCCGATGTCGTATCCATCAGCAACTCATTCTCAATCCTTTTGATTTCCTTTTCTCATTCCATCTATTCCTTAGTCTTTACAGGCTGAGGTACAGGCGGAACTACAAATTTTTAATTCTGTGGTTGGGAATTGCGTGTTACTTGGGGACGACATAACAAGGAAGGAAAAAACAGAAAAAATATGGAAAAAAGGAAAGAAAAATATAGTAGAAAATTTAGTGAGAATTCGGCGTGTTTCGATCAACAGCAGAAAAGCGACTGAAAAACGTTGCCAGAATATTTTTCGATCGCAGCTTTATTCCAAGTTGTTATCTCGTTTCAGACATGTTTGGAGGGGATAGTGCATCAAATATTCTTTTGCTGAAAAGTTTTCCAGTCAAAATATGTTAAGTACAAGCAGAGTAAAGCGAGTTTGAATTTTCGTGTTTTTGAAATTTTGTATCTCACAACAAATGCACTCTTCGTTTGTGACGTCACGATCTATTGACTATTTTGTTATCTGAATATTTGCCAATAGAAACACGTTGCAATGTTTTCTTCGGTATCGCACGTGGGTTTGTTTATTCGTGTCGTATTTTATTTGCACACATTTTTACTCTGCTTATCTGCGGAATTTCTTTTGTTATAAATATTCCCAGATTCTCGCTTATTTTTGTGAGGGTTTGCAGATTTCGCAGCGGATAATAAGTTTCGTGAATATTTTTAGTTTCTCCTTGCCAATCTCTCGGATTTTCAAGTTGGAATCTGGTTTTTTCGGTTTTTGCTGCCAAGGGGCCTGCCTCATTTTTGTGGGCATAAGGGGGTCAATGGATCGTAGTGTATTTTAACAATCTCATCACTAAACTTCACCGTTTTCTTTATTTTTGTTTTTTCTACTGGTGATTTTTGTGATTTATCACCTTCTTTGACCGGTTTGTCCTCAACTTTTTGTGGTTGTGTGATATTGGACTGTGCTGTCTGTTTTTCTTCTTCAATTTTCCTTTCTGTAGTCTTCCTTGTTGCTCTTTGGAGCATTTTTCTGTCGTTGTTTATAAGGTACACAGGTTTCAATATAACAATTGAAATTGTTTTTTCTTCACCTGTGATTAGTATCACAAAATTCTTGTCATCTTGTGATACAACCTTATAAGGACCGGCAAATGGTTTCTCCAACAAAGATCTTATTTTTTGGTCTCTGACAAACACATGAGATGTTGTTGCCAAGTGTTTGGAGACATAAATCTTTGGTTAGCCATGACAAGCTGCCTGTTTTAAAAAACTGTTAGCATCAGTCCGTATGTTTTGGACGAGCACTTTGGGGCTAATTTCTTTCAAGTGGGTGAAAAAGTCCCCTGGTAGGCGTAGTTCTTCGCCTAGCGCCAACTGCGCCGCAGAGTGACCTGTGTCCGTTTGAAAAGAAGATCGAAGGCCCAAGAGGATGGTTGGTAGTATGTTAACCCATCTCTTGGAGTTGCAAGCCATGATGGAGGCTTTCAAAGCTCTGTGCCATCGCTCAACTTTACCATTTGCTTGAGGATGGTAAGCTGTGGTGTGATTGTGTTGTGCACCAAGCTTCTAAGACAGCTCTTGAAAGAGCGAGCTTTTGAATTGACGACCCTGGTCCATGATGATGACTTCAGGTACGCCATAGCGGGCAATCAAGGTGTCGTATAACCTGGCAGCTACTGTCGGAGCTGTCATCTCATGGAGTGGAACTGCCTCTGGCCATCGAGTTTCTCTATCGATCATCGTCAACAGGTATCTGTGTCCTTGGGATGGGGGTAATGGACCCACCAAGTCTATATGTATTGTTTTGAACTGCTCCGTTTGTTTAAAAGATTTGAGAGGCGAACGAGTGTGTCTTCCTACTTTGGACTCTTTGCAATTCAGGCAACTGCGAGCCCATTTGTTGCAGTCAGACTTCATTCGAGGCCAAACAAATGTTGATGCTACAAATCCAGTAGTACATTTTGGTTCAGGGTGCGATAGATTGTGCACACTACTGAAAGCCAATTTGCGATACTTTGTTGGCAGGAATGGCCTATTCTTGCCTGTACTAATGTCACATGTTAGTAAAACATTTGTACCAGGGATTTTCATTTGTCTCAATTTGAGAGCTGTGTCATCGTTCGACAACAGTTCTTGAAATTCTGCATCCCTTAACTGTTCTTTAGCTATTTCAGCATAAGGTAATTAAGACGGTGCCAAGATGGCTTCGATCCTACTAAGAGCATCAGCTGGATTGTTGAGTTCTCCACTTATATACTGGATGTCCGTAGTCAACTGTCCTATGTAGTCCAATTGTCGAGCTCTTCTCGGGGAAGCTGGTTCTGTCTTTTGCGTGAAGGCATGTGTTAGGGGTTTATGATCTGTATACACAGTGAAACATCTACCCTCTAATTGGTGCCTGAAATGCTTCAACGCAGCAAATATTCCCAGTAACTCCCTGTTGTATGTGCTATAATTCTTTTCAGTTTTTGATAGCTTTCTGGAGAAGAAAGCGAGTGGTAACTTCTTATCATTATCCTTTTGGTACAGTGTTGCACCAATAGCAAAGTCGGATGCATCAGTTGCGACACATAACGGCAAGCTTTTGTCTGGGTGAGCTAGTAGAGTTGCATTTGCCAGTGTTTCTGTAATATTTTCAAAGGCTTTTTCAGCTTCTTCTATCCAATCGAGTGGAGTTTTATCTTTCTTTTTATTTGTTTTGATTAATGCAAACAGCTTACTTTGTTCAGCTGCAGCATTTTTAATGCATCGTCTGTAGAAATTCACCATCCCCAAGAAGCGTCTGAGTTCTGCAACATTTGAGGGTTTCGGGAATTTTAATATGAGCTCTACCTTGGTCTTCAGAGGGGATATGCCTTCAGTCGAGACTTGATAGCTGAGAAAGTCAATTTTGGTTTGTTTGTATAAACTTTTTCCAACATTGATGGTAAGTCCACCAGTGTGTACACGCTGTACGATGGCTCTTACATTCTTCTCATGCTGTTGCTCACCGCCTTCTGAGCAAATGCATATGTCATCCAAATATGCATAAGCAAAAGGCAAATCCATAAACAGTCCATTGATGAATCTCTGGAAAGTTTGTGCAGAATTACGGAGTCCAAACGGCATTCGAAGGTATTCGAATAAACCAAAGGGGGTTATGACCGTTGTCTTTGGAATGTCCTGTTCAGCCATTGGAATTTGGTGGAATGCCCAGTTGATGTCGATTTTTGTGAACATCGTTTTACCCTTTATATTCGCATTAAAGTCCATTATGTTTGGGACTAGATAGCGATCAAGAACTGTTTTGGCATTTAAGGCTCAGTAGTCTCCAACAATTCGCCACTCTCCACTTGCTTTTTTGGTCATGTGGATCGGGGAACTCCATGAGCTTTTCAAGGGGCAGCATATGCCTTCCCCTATTATGTGATCATAGTATTCCCATGCTGCTTTGAGTTTATCAGGCAGTAGCCTACCTGCTTTAGCATGGCAAGGCGGTCCTTTAGTTTCTATATAATGAATGGTGTCATGCTTATAGGTCAGATGCCTGCGAATCAATGGTTGAGTGACTTGAGGATAGTCTGACAGAATCCGTAGGAATTGTTCATCAACTTTAGTGCAGCTGAATATGTTGGTGTCCAGTTGGTACGCTAGCGTTTTGCCTTCCTCCCATGGACCAGTATTATTGTCTATGATCTTTCCATTTTTGAGGTCAATGACCAGGCTGTAGTGCTTGAGAAAATCTGCGCCCAGGATCGGAGTTGGAACATCCGCAATTGTGAATTACCACATCATGTCGCTTCGCTAACCGATGCTTACTTTGCTGGATTCTATTCTGTAAGCTGGAAGGTTTTGACCATTCACAGTTTGGAGGTAGTATTTCGGAGGAAATGCCTTTTGGTTTTTACTTACTGGCAAAATGCTTAAGTCAGCACCTGAGTCAATAAGGTAATGTCTCCTGTTAGTCCTGTCCTCGATGAACAGGCGGCGTGAATACTTTTTCAAGGGATCTTCAGCCACATAGACGACCCCTATTTCTAGTTTGACGGCTTATTGTACGTTTTTTCCCACCATTGGCATCTGTTATTGCACTTGGTGGCCTCTGCGCCAAATCTATTGTGAAAAAAGCAGGATTTATCATCCCAATTCTGAGACGGGAGTTTGGGGGATGATGTTCTTCTAGGGGGAGTTGGACTCTGACACCTTGTAGAATTGCTCTTTCGGTCTCTGGACCTTGATTTTCTGTCATTATTTCTGTTGTTGTTGTTCCTGCTTTTTGAGTGGTTGTTACTTCTACCATTTATTGAGTTGTTATTGTTGTTCTTCTTTATTTCACTAGTCAGCTGAGCTATTTGGGCTCTAAGCTGAGCTAGTTCTCCCATCTCTGCCAATTCTGCACAAATCAAGGATGCTGATCTTGAATGTTCCAGTGCACTATCGGCACTCTTTGCCAAAAAGTCTAGGTCCTCGGAATTGTTGATTACTGTGGTACCCAAGGCTGCCAGACACTGCACAACATTTTGGGGCAGTTGTTTGTAGAACTGGTTCCCAATGACCGATGGTGATACGATGTTATCAGCCTTTTGTCTTAATTTGGCCATGAAGATGAAGGGTTTATCATCTCCCATCTTCATTCCACCCATGACATCATCAATTATCTGGTTTTGGGTCTTACCAAACACATTGCAAATTTTCTTGCAGAACAACTGTACTTGTCTGCTTCCACCGGAGGGCATTCCATGATATCCGGAATGCGGCATATTATTTCTGCGGGCATGCCGCTGCAAATGTGTGTGTACTTCTGGTTGTTCTGTAGGTTCTCTGTTTTGAAATGACCTTTGAGGAGAGTCAACCATAGTTCTACCTCATTTGGCAAAAATTCTGGAATCTCGATCCTCCGCCTTTGGATTGCAGGGTTCTGCAGAGTCTGAGTCTGCAACAGCTGTAGTAGCTGCATAAGCACTTCAGGGGTCAGCTGTGACTGACCACTTCCACCTGTTCCGGGCTGATTCGATGTCAGGTTTGTCGTACTTCCATTTCCATTTGTGTTGGGCATTGTAATTTGCTGTTTCTCTTTTGAGTTACTTCTGGCAAAGGTTTCACCAGACTCCGTTGGTTGTCGGTCTAGGGTCAAAGGGTCGGAGTCTTGGCTCAAATGAAGACCACTTCTGAGGATGCGAGCTGTTGACTCGTTTGGGTTGACAACAGCTCTCAAACGCAAGGCTTCTGGCCTCCGGATTTGTTTTTGTTTTTCCAGAGTCTCAAAGACTTCCGAGTCTCTTGTCGAAGCTGGAGGAGTTGGAGGATAAGGGCAACTTTGTTCCTCCAGGTCTACCTCTGTTGGTTCCCTTCTGGCAAATATATTTGGAAGGGGGGTTTAATTTCCCACTTTCAAAGTCAGACCTCTGCTTCGACAGCCAAAGGTGTCTAGGTCTGTGAAAAAATTTGTATCACAAGCGAGTAACTCGCCAGCGCACTGCTCCTAGTTTTAGAATTAGCGCAACGCACCTAGACACCCACGATGTAGCCAAAAAATCATGTTGAGGTCACCACTGTAGAATACCTTGTTGTGAGAGATATTCACACTAGAAGGTTTTCAACAGTATTTGCTTGTTCTGCCACTTCATACAATTAAGTATGGGAGAGCCAAATCCTTGGCAAACACTGGTGATTTTTGAGCCAGTTCTGAGAGTTTATATACAGGATTTGGTATACGCACACAGACACACATGCATACGTACATGTACGTAATTATGTCATGCGTTACGTCGTTTCTTGCCTCTGTCAAGGTGATAAGAAACGACGCAGCGCGTTTGGTACCGGGCCGTGACATCACCCAGATCGTTATCTGGTAATTGATCTCGGCCCGTGCAATGTATTTTACCTGTACGTACGTACAGGTACAAACATACAAACGCACCAGTGTAAATTCGTTTAACATCATAGAGACGATTATTGCCAGCCTTTGGGCGGCAACTGTCATCGAGGGGTGCGAGCCCCTATTACCTCATACGAGTATTGTCCCCACAATTGTTATTATATATATATATATATATATATATAATTAATATCACCAAATGGCGGTTTATCTTTTATCACCCTTATGAGCATACCTGCTAGCAAAGAGTCTAGTAAATCTCCATAAGACCAATGTACTTTTTAATTTCAAAACATATCAGCCAAAAATTAGGCAACCCTAGCATATACAAAGCCCCACATATCACTCTAGCATACCTTCTACGTATTTTTGATATTTTGCTTGAGTTCACAAATTTAGAATTCATTTGATAAATAGATCATTCAACTCTATACTTCTCAAGCTGTGTCACTCAGTTTCTTGTCATCGTGACACAAATCTTCACAAGCTTCAATTCTATCAAGTTGTCAACCAAAAGTCAGAAAGAATTCAGAATGACATTGATATAGACGTTCATAAATAAACAGGCAAAAAGTAAAACTGACAATTATTAATTTATAATTTAAACAGAATCTCAGAAGTCAAGTCCACAACTTAGAACACTTTTACACCTATATTCTAAAACAATAACGAAAGTTTCGCTACCTATGTAATATTTTATCTGTGACTCTCATGTATAAGTATAGGATAAACATGGTCAAACATGTACAGAAACATTCTAGAATACTGATGTTAGACTCTTACAGCCATAATGTCGAATGAAATATTGCACTATAGCAGCAAAAAAATTTTATTTTATTTTCAAATATTAATAAAATAAATTACCCAAATTATAAATCAATAATGAAAATTTAACCAATGACAATAAAACCCAACTGGCACAAAATTATGCAAATATAATAATTCACACGGTAGAAGAAAAAATCCATTAAATTTTTTTTTCACCCAAAATTTATTCTTTATTGCCAGTCGGAAAAGTAGGTAACTAAGAAAATAAGTAAAACTTAAAAACTATTCAATAAAGCAAAAAAAAAGAGTGTGTGACAGTACACATGGTTGAAATGAAACTTCTGATTTTCGTTTAATGAATCAATTGGAGTAGAATGAGCGAAGCTCTCGCAATCACGGTGATGAGTTTCATGACCGTTTTTTAGTTTACTACCGCACACAAGGAAGTTTCACTTAAAAAAAAAACTTTGATTGATTAGAGGTAAAAACGAAAACTGCACGAACTTCTGCACATCGATAAATGCATAGAATGTCTAAAATATACGACGTAGAAAAGCGCTTTTTATTTTTAATCATTAGTTATTATCTGAATATTTGCGATTTCTTCTTTAGTACATTTAGCCACTGACTGAATAAATTTGACGAATCCCGTGTCTTTAGGTTTTTCTAAACCTCTCAATAAACGATTTTTCATCACTGCAATAAATTCTTTATTGCTAAGTTGACCATCCTCTGAAAACAAAGAAAAAATAAAAGCATTGGGAAATCGAACCGAAAAAAGATAACTCAATCCGCACATTTTCGACAAGTTATTTAGAAAACACGATTAGAGTTAGAACTATTTCAATAAAACACAATATATTCTTACGATTTTCGTCAAAAATTGAGAATACTACATCTATAACATGGTCGCTGAGGTCAACGTGAGCAACTGTTTTCGCCACATGTTTCAATGTTGCTGAAATTATAATATTAAATAATGAATAGGCCTAATTATAAAACATAAAAGTGACCTATGTTTTTAATGTCTTCTATCCAAGAGCCAAAAAAAGTAAAAAGGTTACACCTTTCACTATAGTCAAAGGGCTATACTTATAAATCATATTACACATAAAATAAAAATCAGTAACTTCAAAACAGGCCGAAGAGCCATGGAAAAAAATATGAAGTATAACTTCTTAAAAAACTGACTAGCTCTCTAAAACTTTCATTTTCAAATGCGTTTTCATACTTTTGCTTGGAAGATATTTTAATGGAGGAAAATAATTTTTTGTTACACCACTGTATAAGTTTTTCACTTTTATTTTTTTTATTTTATTCTTTTGCTCTTTATATTTTTATTTCTCCCTTTTCACTGCTCCCTCAATGAAACCTTTATCTTTTTAAGTAAGTAACTTATCAAATGACAGCACTTCTTTAAAAATAACTTGATTCAAAAATACAAAAACCAAAAAATAATGAAGTAAATGTTCTTGATGTAAATATGCATTTTTAAACGCAAATAAATATTATTTGTGTTTCTCAGTTTCTTCCAGGAAGATACTATAAAACACACAGATACCGAGATAATCAAATTTATGCGTAAAATCTGTGATCTTGCAAGAGCAAAGGCATAACACACTACCGTTAGCATCCCGTAATATGTACTTACATTGATTGATGGAAGCATTCGCGATATGATAAAATGTAAGAGCCGTGTCAACATCATTTATGTTATTCAAGAAGTGGAAAAACTTTAAATAGTCGTCTCTACTGATTCCTCTACCATTATCTTTAAACCTATAAAATTCAAGAATGAAATTCAACATCGTACTACATAATATGGTAGAGGGGATACCAATTATTTTTGTACGCACATTTTTCTCACACGTTTTATGATACGAGATTTTTTTTTCGGTGGATATCCAGCGTATGCCAGCAATAATTCTGTAAAATCAGCTTCCGTAATTTTTCCATTTTCATCCGGATCTTTGCGTTGAAACTATAATCACACAGAAACAATTTAGTGATGGCTACTTATTAAAGTAAAATTCATGTTGTTAACAACAAACATGGAACACGTAATTAATTACATAAATTGTCTTCTAGGTCAATTTTAAATAAATGGTATCAATTATTTTGGATTACTAAAATTGTTTTAGCAGCACTGGCTGCGTTTGAAGACCTCGGCCCAATGTTACAAAGAATGCGATACGGAGAAATGAAACATTACGGCCATTAACTCGACTTCACATTCACATACGTTTTTCCATTCCCTTATAAAGGGAACTGAGATAGTTTTGTACGGCATTGAAAAAATAGTACAAAAGAAAACTGATACAACGTCTACTTCAGACTTAATACTTTGAAATGATGTAGATGTCAACTAAGTGCCCTGGAAATAGAAACAATTTACGAAAAATTTTATAATTTTGCAATATTCTGAAAGAAATGGGGAAAACCAATATCTCAGTGGTGTTCTACACCTCAAAATTATGAGCGTTAGCATGTACCACCGAAAATATGGAGACTTATTTAGACTAATTCTAGTCATCTTTCATCAACGTTTTTATTTTCCTTTTTTTTATTCTATATTTCGCCTCTCGCCATTCTGTCTTTTCTTAACCTGCTTTCCTTATCTTTTCCTATCGTAACTTTTTCTCTCTTATTCCTTCTGGAATACCTTGTTGTGAGAGATATTCTCACCAGAAGGAAATTCAACAGAATTTAAGTGTGTTCAGCCACTTCGTACACAAGTACGGGTAAGCCAGAACCAGACAGAACACTGGCAATTTTAGAGCCGATTCGGGTGGTTTATATACGGCTTATTTACACGCACACAAACACACGTATGTAAGAGAATATGTACGTTGGTGAGGATGGCCAGATTGCATCAGCCCCTATCAAGATAAGAGATGGCTGGCCAGTTTGTGTACAAATCGTGACATCATCTTATTGTGTCACGATTTGGTACTCATACATTACCTGCAAGTACATACAGGTAATTACGATAGAACGAGTTTTGTGTGTTTAACGTCACAAGGATGATTATTTG
Source organism: Ericerus pela (assembly GCA_011428145.1). NCBI lineage: Eukaryota > Metazoa > Arthropoda > Insecta > Hemiptera > Coccidae > Ericerus > Ericerus pela. The sequence goes on from WOFM01000402.1 coordinate 424,696, forward strand.
CCTGCCCTTTGGGGCAGCGACTGTCTTTGAGGGGTCCAAGCCCCTTTACCTCATACCAGTGAGTCCCCACAGCTACTCCCCCACAGATTTTGCGCCGCAAAAATGATCAAATTGCGCAGGCCTGGGGGTACTTGCGGGTTTATGAGTGCCTCTTCCGGTCTGCCTCCCACTTGGCCAGTGCTCTTCCAACTGCAGCGCCAACGCATTTGTATGATTGTTGCCTTGCGTCGGCGCGTGCCTAGTATTGGGCGCGACTGCCTTCTGCCCTACGCCTAGGTGGACGATTTTTTGTATAGGCGTACGGGTGGTGGTGGGAGTGAGGGGGCAGCGGTTGTTTGAAGAGTGGCTTTCTCAGCATCGGAGAGTTTGACGTCTCTGATGCTAAGGCGGCCATCTTCGCCTTTTTGTTTGCTGCCCACTCAGCCGTGAAAAGGAACTTCATTGGCTCCCTGGTCTCTGCGGGTTTTGGCTCCGATCTCAGGGATTCCGGAATCGGGGTCAGTTCTGGCAGTGACTGGGGAGGAGAGACTATTGGGGGAAGCGGAGTTGTCATCTCCTCTAGGACTTTGTCTGCAAGAGGAGCTGTGTCCATGAGCAGCTCCTCCTCTATCCGATCCAGCTCCGTCTTCTACTTGGTCTTCCGCTGAGTTGGTGAAAACTCAGCAGTTTTCCAGGCAATTTGGGAGGTGGCGGATTTCAGGATGGTATTGAGTTGCAGCGACATTAGAATAGGTTATTTGAGGAAAAGGAACCAAAAATATTACTTCAGAAAACACATCCAAGATTTTTGGCAGTTCTGAAACGGGTGAATTTACTGCTCTTTTTGATTTACCATTACAGTTTCCTTTCATTATTTTCACATCTTCTTATCAGCATGTAGAGGGGATAGTACTTAAAATTCTCGGCCATATGCAAGTTTTCCAGTTAAGTTCTGATTGGTTTAAGCAAAGTTATGCCTGAAATAAACTCTTAGAATATTTTATTCGAATTTTATTACAAAGGAATCTCCGTTTGTGACGTCACGACGTGGAGATTATCTTTGTATTTAACGGTAAACGCACGTTGCGATGTTTATTTCCGTATCGCACGTGGATTTGTTTATTCCTGTCTTTTTCTTTTTGTTGGCATTCCTCGTTTGCTTATCTCCAGAGTTTCTTTTGTCTCACGGAGTTCCGATTTTCGTCGCATATTTTTTAGCGGGTTTAAACTTACGTAGCGGATATTACTTTTTCGGGAGTAAATTTTATTTTCTTCGCATTAACCTCTCAGACATGCGAGAAAGATGGGAATTTTTGCGTTTTTTACTGCTTAGAGGCTTGCCTCTTTTTCGTGGGCTTATGGGGACTTCCGGATCAAATGTTTTAGTGGTAACATCGTCTGAAGATCTTACAGACTTTTTTGATGTTTTCTGTTGTGAGTTATTTATTTCACATTTTTCGACGGATTCTTCTGTGTTTATTGGTGAATCTGTCTGTATATTTTCTATGTTCTCCCTCTGCAACCTTTTTATTCTTTTATTGTCACTTACCATATATGCAGGCTTCAATCTGTCGATTGAAATTGTTCGAGGTTCGCCTGCAATAAGTATCACAAAGTTTTTCTCGTCTCTTGATACTATTTTGTAAGGACTGGCGTATGGTTTCTCCAGCACAGATTTCATTTTTTCGTCTCTAACAAATACATGTGAAGTATTGGCCAAGTGTTTCGACATGTAAATCTTGGGCTGGCCATGGCGAGCTGCCTGTTTTAGGAAATTATTGGCATCGTTTCTTATATTTTGTATCATGATTTGGGGGCTAACTTCCTTCGATTCTGTGAAGAAGTCACCTGGGAGGCGTAGCTCTTCCTCGAACGCTAGTTGCACTGCAGAGTGACCTGTATCAGTTTGTAGGGCAGATTGAAGGCATAAGAGGATGGTAGGAAGTACTTCTACCCATCTCTTAGTATCATGCGACATGATAGAGGCTTTGAGGGCTCTATGCCATCTCTCAATTTTGCCATTGGCTTGAGGATGGTAAGCTGTGGTATGACTATGTTGAACACCAAGCTTATTGGACAGCTCTTTAAAGAGTGTGCTCTCGAATTGGCGACCTTGGTCTGTAATTATGACTTCTGGTACTCCATACCTCGCAATCCAGGTATCGTATAACCTTGCAGCTACTGTAGGAGCTGACATCCTGTGTAGAGGGATTGCTTCTGACTATTATTGTCAACAGGTATCTGTGTCCTTGAGATGATGGCAAAGGGCCTACCAAGTCCATATGTACAGTTTTAAACCTCTCTATTTGTTTGAAGGATTTGAGGGGCGAGCGAGTGTGTCTTCTTACTTTGGATTCTTGACAGTTCAGGCAACTGCGAGCCCATTTGTTGCAGTTGGACTTCATTCGTGGCCATACAAACCTTGCCAAAATCATATTAGCACTACATTTTGGCCCAGCATGTGACAGATTATGTACACTGTTGAAAGCCAACCTGCGATATTTTACCAGTAGAAATGGCCTATTCTTACCTGTACTGATGTCACATGTTAATAAAACATCAGTACCGGGAATTTTTCTCTGTCTCAATTTGAAATTAGTATCATCGTTTGATAACAACTCTTGCAATTCTGCATCCTTAAGCTGCGCTTTAGCTATTTCAGCATAAGGTAATTGGACAGGAGCCGAGATAGGTTCGATTCTACTCAAGGCATCAGCTGGAGTATTAAGTTCTCCACTTATATACTGAATGTCGGTAGTCAATTGACCAATGTAGTCTAATTGTCGTGCTCTTCTCGACAATGCCGGTTCTGCTTTTTGTGTGAAGGCATATGTTAGGGGTTTATAGTCAGTATACACAGAAAAACATCTACCCTCTAATTGGTGCCTGAAATGCTTCAACGCAGCAAAAGTTCCGAGCAATTCTTTATCGTATGTGCTATAGTTCTTTTCTGTTTTTGAGAGCTTCCTCGAGAAGAAAGCTAGTGGTAACTTCTTGTTGTCTTTATCCAATTGGTACAGGGTTGCACCAATAGCAAAATCAGATGCATCGATACTCACACATAATGGCAGACTTTCGTCTGGATGAGCCAATAGAGTTGCATTTGCCAGTGTATCTTTGATTTTCTCAAAGGCCTGTTCGGCTTCTTCATTCCATTCGAGTGTAGTCTTGTCTTTCTTTTTACTTGTCTTAATTAGTGCAAACAGCTTACTTTGTTTGACTGCAGCATTCTTCATGCAATGTCTATAGAAGTTCACCATCCCCAAGAAACGCCTAAGTTCAGCGACATTTGAGGGCTTTGGGAAGTTCAATATTGGTTCTACTTTGGTCTTCAATGGGGAAATGCCTTCGGTCGAGACTTTGTAGCCGAGGAAGTCAATTTCAGTCTGTGCATATAAGCTTTTACCTACATTGATAGTAAGCCCGGCAGCATGTATACGCTGTATGACGGCTCTTGCATTCTCCTCGTGCTGTTGCTCACCACCTTCAGAGCATATGCAGATATCATCCAAGTATGCATATGCAAACGGCAATTCCCTAAACAGTCCATTGATAAATCTTTCCAAAGTTTGTGCTGAGTTGTGAAGTCCAAACGGCATTCGAAGGTATTCGAATAGTCCAAAGGGGGTTATAACCGCTGTCTTTGGTACGTCCTGGTCAGCCATAGGAATTTGGTGGAATGCCCAGTCGATGTCAATTTTGGTGAACATCGTTTTACCCTTCATATTCGCTTTGAAGTCCATTATATTGGGGACTGGGTAGCGATCAGGAACTGTTATGGCATTTAAGGCCCTGTAGTCTCCAACAATTTGCCACTCTCCACTTGCTTTTTTGGTCATGTTGATAGGGGAGCTTCATGAGCTTTTTGAGGGGCGACATACGCCCTCCTCAATGATGCAATGGAAGTACTCCCGTGCCGCTTTGAGTTTGTCAGGCAGTAACCTTCGTGCTCCAGCATAGCAAGGCTGTCCTTTAGTTTCTATGTAATGAACCGTTTCGTGTTTGTATGTAGGATGCCTGCAAATTGATGGTTGAGTGACTCCAGGATAGTCAGACAGGATCCGTAAGAGTTGTCCGTCGACTTTTGTACAGCTGGATATGTTTGTGTCCAGTCTGTAAGCATGTGTTTTGCCATTGACACAATGTTTAGATTCACTATCGATCAATTTGCCATTTTTGAGGTCAATGATCAGCCCAAAATGTGCAAGGAAATCTGCACCCAGGATCGGGTTTGGAACATCTGCAACCGTGAAGAATCCGATGTCAACTTTGCTAGTTTCAAGTCCGTAAGCTGGAAGGTTTCGACCATTCACAGTACGGAGATAGTATTTCGGGGGGAGTACTTTTTGGGTTTTATTAACTGGCTATATGCTCAGGTCTGCTCCTGAGTCAATTAAGTACCTTCTCCTGTTCATCCTGTCCTTAATGAACAGGCGGCATGAGTATTTTTCCAAGGGGTCTTCGGCTGCATAGATGGCCCCTTGTTCTAGTTTGACGCCTCCTTGGTATAGGATTTGCCCCACCATCTGCATCTGTTGTTACATTTGGTGGCCTCTGCGCCAAACCGGTTATGGAAAAAGCAACTTTTATCATCCCAATTTTGAGACTGGTTTTTGGGAGATGATGTTCTTGGGGGAGTTGAACTCTGACCCCTGTTACTGGAATGAGATCTGCGGTCTCTGGACTGGGACTGTTGTCCTCTACTATTGCCACTGTTATTGTTGTTGCTTCTACTTTTAGATCTTTGTGGCCAGCTACTATTGGATTTCGTTGAGCCTTGGCTTTTGTTCCATTTTACTTCATCAGTCAACTGAGCTATTTGAGTTTGAAGTTGAGCGATCTCTCCAGTCTCTGCAGATACTGCACTGACCACGGGCTTTGACCTGGTGTATTCGAGCGCATTATCTGCGGATTTTGCAAGGAAGTCCAAGTCTGCGGATGTGTTTATCACGGTTGAACCTACGGTGGCTAGGCATTGCACAACACTTTGTGGAAGTTGTTTGCAAAATTGATTGCCTATGACAGAAGGGGCTACTATGTTATCCCCCTTCTGCCTCAATTTTACCATGAAGATTGACGGTTTGTCGTTCCCCATCTTCATACCACCCATCACATCATCAATTATTTCGTTCTTTGTTTTTCCAAATACATTTTTGATCTTCTTGACGAACCAGGCATATTTGTCATCTTCTGTCGAAGGGCATTCCATGATGTCCGGAATGTGGCGGATTATCTGTGGGGGCATGCCTCCACAGATGTGTAGATACCTCTGGTTCAGAGTTATGTTCTCGGTCTTGAACCTGCCATCTAATAGAGTCAACCATAAGTCTACCTCATTGGGCAGAAATTCCGGGATCTCTATCCTTCATCTGTAAAAGTTGGGGTTCTGCCCTGGCTGCAATTGCAAAAGTTGCATAATCTGCTCCAAGACTTTGGGTGTCAGCTGTGGCTGACTACTACCTCCCTGTGATGGTTGTGGGTTTTCAGTTGGTGGTGGGACCATTGCTGTGTCTTTCTGATGACAAGCGTATTCCACAGAACTACTTCTTTCCTTGCTGGTTGAAAACACTGGCTCCTGTGTTTGTAGGACAGGTGTTTTCGGGTCAGAACTTTGGCTTAAAGTTTGACCACTTCTCAACGTTTTTACTGCTAGTTGATCTTTATTTATTGCAGCTCCCAGTTGTGCTAATTCTGGGTGTTGAGGGCCTTCTTCCAGGTTTGTTAAATTTGTAGAGTGTCGAGTCAAAGTTGGTGGGGTTGGGGGATGAGTCCAACCTTCTTCCTCCAGGTCTACTGTCTTGTTTCTCCTTGTTTGTATATTTTAAGGAGAGGGGTATAAATTCCCACTTCAGCAGACTCTACTTCGATGACCTAAAAGGTGTCTTAGTCTGCAAAAAAATTTTTGTATTTGCTGAGCAAGCGAGTTTCTCACCAGCACACCACACCTAATTTTTGAAAAAGCGCAACGCGCCTCAAGACACCTCACAACTTAGCCAAAAATCACGTCGAGGTCACCACTATGGAATACCTTGTTGTGAGAGATATTCTCACCAGAAGGAAATTCAACAGAATTTAAGTGTGTTCAGCCACTTCGTACACAAGTACGGGTAAGCTAGAACCAGACAGAACACTGGCAATTTTAGAGCCGATTTGGGTGGTTTATATACGGCTTATTTACACGCACACAAACACACGTATGTAAGAGAATACGTACGTTGGTGAGGACAGCCAGATTGCATCATCCCCTATTGAGATAAGAGATGGCTGGCCGGTTTGTGTACAAATCGTGACATCATCTTATTGTGTCACAATTTGGTACTCGTACATTACCTGTAAGTACATACAGGTAATTACGATCGAACGAGTTTTGTGTGTTTAACGTCACAAGGACGATTATTTGCCTGTCCTTTGGGGCAGCGACTGTCGTCAAGGGGTACGAGCCCCTTCACCTCATACCAGTGAGTCCCCACATTCCTTCTACTCGATCACATTTTTAACTTCATTCATTGTACAAATGTGCTTGATGAAGTTTTCGTCTGTCAGTATACATTTTGTATGTAACATTATTTGATTTTTTAAAGTTACTTTTTCCTTATAAAAATTGAACCAATTTAATATACAAATTCAATCGAAATAATACGTTGTGTTTCTTTTTTTAATATGTCTCATGAATTACTCATTAACATTTTTAGTTCTTCGGGCCGGATGCTTTTATTCCGGTTGTAATTAAATTTAAAATTTCGCTTTTTCGTAATTAATTGTGAAGTTTGTGGCCTTCAACTGATCATACCTTCATCTCAATATGGCTGACATTGCCAACAAATGGAAGCATAACGTACTTGGACTCAACTTAAATCGGTTAAGAGATCAAATGGCTGATCTCAACCAAAAACAATCGCTGGACATTGAAAAACTAAGTAATCTTTAAGCCATGCTAATCGACTATCGTGAACACAAACTCGAATTCAAAAGGGAAGTTAACTCTGCCCTTGAACAACTTGATGAAACTGATGCTGACTATAACAGCAAGGTAACTAGTTACATGAAAGAACTTCGTGAAATTAGTGACGTGCAGTATCAGAATGTCGTTGTCTAAAACTTCTGAAATTATATCAGAACATAAAATGATCGAGGATTATTTCTAATCTACTTATGAACGTCTCGCTGACAGTAAATTTCAACTTCGTTTGTCTACTCGACCTATTATTGTTAATTTGAACGGTTTGTTTCCTAAAGCTAAGTCAATGCTAATAAAATCTGAATGTAAACGCTCCGATATCGTTTGTACTGCGTATCATGATTTTATGTTAAAGTATAAAGAACTCGGTCATATGTGTCAATTAAGCAGTTCCAAAATCGCTTCAAACTCGTATTATATTCCACACCATATCATTTGTAAACTTAGCAGTAGCACAACTAAATATCGAGTTGTTTTTAACGCTTCTGCCATTGATAACTCTATACCTCGCTTAATGACTGTTTGTTAACGGGTCCGACAGTTCAACCCGAACTATTCGACACTATTATAAAATTTTGCTCGCATCATGTCGCCTTTTGCGCCAATATTGTAATGATGTATCGGCAAATTTGGATACATCCCGAAGATAGAAAGTATCAACTTATTGCTTGGTGGTTTGATCCTTCGGAACCAATCAGTCTTTTCAAACTTAATACTGTTATGTATGGTACTGGCCCTGCTTCGTACCTCGCAACTAAATGTCTACAAATCGTTGCTCGCTCACTCCAAACTTCAAACCTAAACACTGCCAATGCAATTAATTTGAACTTTTACATGGATGATTTCATAACTGATGTGGAATCCGTGGAAGAAGCCACTCAACTCCAACGTCTCGTTCATTCAGCCTTACTCTCGGCTGGCTTTCCACTTAGAAAGTACCAGAGTAACTCAACAGATTTTTTGAATTGTCTAGACTCATTATTAATTGAAACATTAAATACTCGATTGTTAGGTTCAGAATCATTTATTTTTGTCCTAGGTTTAATTTGGTGTCCTCAATCCTACACCTTTAATGTATCGATTAATCTAAAGCTGTTACCTACCCCTGTAGCAAAACATGTATTTTTGTCTGATCTTTCTAAAATTTTTGATGTATTAGGAATGTTATCTCCCATCACCATTAGAGCTAAGATTTTGATGCAAAATCGTTGGCGGGAAGGACTTAGCTGGAGTGACCCAGTCAGTTCAGAACTTGAACATGAATTTTTATCGTATTGTAATCAACTCGAATCGTTATCAAATTATTGCATTCCTTGTTTTTATACCTCATTAGGTAATGTAAAATCTTGTCAACTAATAGGTTTTTGTGACGATTCTCCTAAGGCCTACTGCGCTGTAATTTTTATTCGAATAACCGATAATTCTAACAATGTAACTACTTCATTCGTTTGTGCCAAAACTCCAGTGGCTCCCATTAAAACAATTACTATACTGCGATTAGAATTGCAATCGGCAGTTCTATTATCGCAATTATTAACTCAAATTTCCAATAATTTAAATATTAATATCTCTAACACTTTCGCCTTCTCTGATTCTCAAATCGTGCTAAGTTGGCTAAACTATAATGTAAATCAATTAAAGCAATATGTTTCTAATCGTATCTCGAAAATTTTGAATTTTATTCCTAAGGATCGATGGTTCTACGTTGAAACTAAATCAAATCCTGCAGATCTCGCCACTTGTGGTATTAACGTAGATAAATTTATTTCAATTTTGCTCTGGCTAAATGGTCCAAATTAGTTAACGTCGAATTTTGAAGATCACATTAACGTAAAGGTTAAACTTAATAAAGAATTGCCAGAGACGTGTAACGTAAAGATACAATCTCTCATATCTACTACCGATTTTTCAATTTTAACTCGATTTTTGTCCTACAATAAACTAATTAACGTAATAGCTTATATCCTTCGATTTTTAAATAATACTCTTAAACATCAATATAACTATAACTCTATCGAACTCTCTATTGATGAAGGTAACATCTCTTTAAATTGTATAATTAAAATTTCGCAATGCTGCTTCTTTTTGAAAGAAATTAATAATTTAGAAAATAAAATTAACGTAAATAAAGAAAGTAGCCTAAAATTTTTAGATCCATTTTTGAATGATCTTGGAATTATTCGAGTTGGTATACTCAGTATTCATACGATAAGCACCACCCAATTATTCTATCCTCTAAATGTAATTTTGTGAAACTTCTCGTTTATTTACATGAAAAATATTTTCATTGCTCTCGATCAGTAAACTATAAGCACCTAGAATGTCGATATTGGTTCGTAGGTGGAGTTAATAATGTAATCAAACTCGTAAATCAAAATTGTGTATTTTGTACTCGTCTTTGCGCTCACACTTGTACGCAGCTTATGGGTCAACTACCTGCTGCCCGTGCAACTCCTTCTCGCCCATTTACACATTGTGGTATTGATTTTTGCGGATCCTTTACTGTTTGTTGTTCGGGTCACCAAACTGTTAAACATAATAAATCGTATGCAGCCTTTTTCATATGCTTTAGTACTCCTGCCATACATATCGAACTCGTATCAGATCTGTCTTCTGATAAATTTTTACAATCGTTTCGAAGATTTATCGCTCATCGTGGCCTACCTAGTCATGTATATAGTAACAATGGTAAAAATGTTGTTGGTGCCAGTAACCAGTTGTACCAAGAACGCAGTAATATTGCCAATTTTGCATCTACTGAAAGTATTAAGTGACACTTCATTACTCCTCGAGCCCCTTATCAAGAAGGCTTATGGGAAGCTGCCATAAAATCTGACAAATCACTGCTTGCCAAAGCCATGCCCAACTCAGTGTTAACCTACGAAGAACTCGAAACAATTTTTTATCAAGTTGAAAGGATATTAAATTCTTGTCCTACTTATTATCGTAAAATTTGTAATGATTTGTTTGGTGTTCTTACCCCAGGCCATTTTTTAAACAGAGATCATCTTCTATCTTCGCCTATCGATTTAGAAGACTCTCAACTCGATCTCGAAACTAGATTCAAGAATTCGTAAGCTGTTATTCTTTCATTTTGCCATGAATGGCGTAAAACTTATTTGAACACTTTACAATCTCTCAATAAATAGCTAAGTCGCCAGCCTAACCTCGCTGTTAACGACGTTGGTATTCTTAAGGAAGATAATGTCCCTATATTATGTTGGCCTTTGGGAAAAATTATCGATGTTATTTCGGACAACAACGGTCAAATTTGTAATGTAACTGTTCCTACCTCGACTGGTATTTATAATCGTTCTATTAATCGTATTGTTCTTTAACCCCCTTTTGAGAAGACTGATCTTCTCAGCCAGGAGGAGTAATGTTTAGACTAATTCTAGTCGATCGTCTTATCTTTCATCAACGTTTTTATTTTCCTTTCTTTTTATTCTATATTTCGCCTCTCGCCATTCTGTCTTTTCTTAACTCGCTTTCCTTATCTTTTCCTATTGTAATGTTTTCTTTCTTATTCCTTCCACTCGATCACATTTTTAACTTCATTTATTGTACAAATGTGCTTAATGTAGTTTTTGTCTGTCAGTATACATTTTGTATGTAACATTATTTGATTTTTTAAAGTTACTTTTTCCTTATAAAAATTGAACCAATTTAATATACAAATTCAATCGAAATAATACGTTGTGTTTCTTTTTTTAATATGTCTCATGAATTACTCATTAACAAGACTTATCCAGTATTCTTCCATTTTGGATTTTACAAGACACTTAATTAATAAAAATAGAGTTTGAAATTCAAACTTAATTGGACATATTATACGGTAATCCAACGGTTATTTAAAAGCAATAATCTATAAATTAAATTGTAAACGTCTAGCGATCGCCTATCACGTATTTATTTTGAGTTCGTACCAAGGAGTCTAGACTCCCACTTAGCAGAAAGCAAAAAGTTTGAAATCTAAAAACAATTTCTTTATCGGAGGCGGCGGTGTTGTGCAATAGGTAGGGTGCAGGAAGAAAATAAGAAGATAAAATATTAAAGGCGCGGACCCCCCCCCCTTATAATGGAAGTATTTACGCCCTTGATCCACTTTAATAATGCGATAAATTACAATAATCAACTCTACTTACTTCAAGACTCAGAATTTCTGTTTGAAGTTGTTCTTGGAAGTCGAGAAACTTTTCGATAGTCAATTTTTTATCTCTGTTTTCACCAAAAAAGTACGTGGACAACGCAGAGTTGACACCCTACACAAACGCAACCATCAAAAACACGTTTTTCCTCCTAAAACGAAAACGAATTGTTCTTTAAAATACCTTAAACGTATTTCCAGTATTTGCATGGTCACGGTGCCTGCTTCCAATACTCGTTTGCTGACGAATTAAGGTCGCTACTGTCTCGAATTCTTCGACATCGACGTTACCGTCCCCATTCCAGTCGAACATTTGAAAAGCTATTTCAAAATGCCGCCGAGAAGCTGAAAATTGGAACGTATAAAATGGAAACTCGTAATAGACAACGGAAAATAAAGAAATTTTAACAATCCAACAAAAACTTACTCGACAACACCGTTAGCAGAAAAATATAATCTGAAAATGAGATTAAACCGGAACTCCCAAGTTTGAAGAAAATACTGTCTTCATCTAGCGCCAATTCCAATTTCATGTGAACGTTCTACAATGAAAGTGAACCAATAATTCACGGATAACTGATAAATGAAAAAAAAATTCAACAATTTTTTGAAAAACGTAATATTGCTACAAAAATTGATAATATTGATGATACCGAACTTTTCTCAATACATCATGGTGGTTCAACAAGGTAAAAGCAATGTTCCAATAAAGTGCAGAAGAAACAAATATTTAACGAATAAAATTTCTAATTATGAAGTATTAATGAAGCTAGAAACGGAAAAGATATTCTAGGTAATTTTTAAGTAAACCATTTAATATAAGCTAGATAACAAGAGATATAATGCAAAAAAATAAATACTGAGCTTACGATACAAACAATGGCCGATTAAATTGTTTAAGATAATTCTAGCACTCTCCCCTCATTCACTAAATATACAACAAATATATTCATGCGAGAATATTTCTCTCCAACTTTGCATTAATTAAATTACGATATCAGCTAAAAGTTTTACATAGAAAGCCTGATTTTATAAAATTTTCATGATTTTCATTTTTTTCATTGCTTGCAGGCAAAATTCTGCAAATACGCCACTTAAATAAATATGATTCAAATACAGCCAATAAGTGCAGGTGATATATCAAATCACTTCATAATCTTAAAATTTTTCAATTTAAATAAAAATTATAAGTGAAAACAATGTGGAACAAAAAGCTTGTCGATGCGTCAGTACTGATACAAACGTGAATGAGCAGCTTTTTCAACAACAGCAGCGAGTGCAAGAAAACACGTGAAAGAAGAAGATATTGTGTACCTTTCCATGATTCTGATGAAAAAGAAGGTACAAACAAATTGTGTGATAGACAAGCGAAGAAAACAAACACGGTACGCAGAGAAAAGATGAACAAAAAACAAAAATTTTTCAATTATTTGAAAACATATATATTTTTTAATATTAAAACCGAAAAAGAATGCAGCACAGAAACAAATATTTTATTAAAAATAGAAATATTTTAAAATGCAGGGAAAAATCGAACAGTTATGTACAACATGGTGTAAAATAAATTCAGAAAAACATATTATCTAGTTTTTAAAAAATTTATTATAAGCCTAATGTCCAGATTTCCATTCAGTTTCGTTACATGATATAGACCTTAAGAAGACCATATGTTTATTCACGAGAAAATTCTCCTGCTTCGCTAAGTAAATTATTTAATATCTACAATTTTAAGTTAAAAAATTATCACGCCCACTCAAAAGAGCTGAACAATTACTTTTATAAATTTCTTTAATATTTATGTTTTTTATTTTTGAATAATTTTTTGGAAACGTGACAAATCTGTTTAAGGTAAATTTTACATTAACATTTATTGGTTTTTAATTCGCACAAATTCATATCATATGTGAACCCAATAAAACTTCATTTGAGAGAAATATTTTACAAGTTTCGCCACAGATGTATCGTTTCTCAAAATATATTGATAGAACTCATTTAATACAACAAAATTCCTGAACATAACAATAATTAAATTATTAATACTTATATTTTACGATCAGCGACGTTCACAAGCATAAAGAGAAGACTCGTAGCCAAGTCATTATTTCAGCAGGAACAGATTTCTTGGAGGGGCAAGTATAAATGCAGATGTTTACTTACAAAATTTTTTGCTTGCTTCGCTCTTAAAATACCCCATTTTCTCTTATATACATGCACTTATTTATAGAGGGGCAATGCCCCCATTTACCACCTGGCTACGGCGCTGTTAAAGAGATACTGATCAAATTTTGAAAACAAGATTTCAGATATTAAACTAAAACTACTAGACGACTTCATATTTGTAAAAGTAAATCCTTGAACATTGCAGGAGCTTTCAGATATTGAAAAATTTAATTCGTATGATTATAAAAAAAAACTCTGCAAAAATGCATTCATGCAATCTAATCAAAAATGGCAACTGGTAATAAAGATAGAAATTATAAATTTAACGTTAACAAAGTAAAAATAAAATATTTTAGAAACCGAAGGAAACTTTTCTTAGATTTAAAAATTTTGATAACATAAAACCATTTTTTACTAACTATGAGCATCATCATCTAGAGAAATTCACGTACCCACCAAGTAACACACACTTTGCTTAGGAATTTTGCTAAATTAAATAAGTTCCGTCAATTATGAAACGGCGGTGAACCTTGACATACATCATAAATAAATAAGACTAGTACGACACAGGATCACATAAAAACTCACACAAATGATCCGCAGCCAAAATTAGGCGAAAAAAAAATTAAATGGTAAATAACGAATTACCTTAGGATCATATTTGATATATTGGTCCAGTCCAAGGCCTAAGGGAAAAAAAAAGAAAAAAACAGAAAACCATTAAAATACTTTTACTCTTTTGCCCGACTATATCAACTAATAAAGTAGTAATAAAAAAAAAAAACTTTTTAAAATTTAAAACAGGATGATTGGGTTAAAAGAAAAATGAAGCATGATAAAATTAATTTTACCTTCAGGCTGTTTTATACCAGGGGTCATAGACCTCAGAAAATCATCAGGTGTCATAAAAACTTCATGAGTTTCTTGACCTCCATGAACATGAGTGACTTGTAAGGTTGAAAAGTATCTAAAAACTTTATCTGGTGTAGAAAAATGACGAATTCGATTTTCATATTCGATAATCTACGGTTATAACACCAGTTAATAGTTTATTAGTAATAATTAAAATCAATTACTGTTAAGTCTGAACTGAAACAAAGCAAATTATTAAAGGACATGAAAATTACATCTATTCTAAATGTTTCACCAAATCAAATTATGAACGGAAAATTAGTGATTTAGCCTGAAATAATTCGATTTAGTTTTAATGGTAATAAGCTAAATTACTAAGGAAACAAGTCATCAGTAATTTTGACAACGAATAAAATAAGACGCTCAGACTCAAATAGCAGATGTGAGAATCAAACAGAGGTCTAAATAATTGTTTACCATCAGGTTGCTTCATACTAGGAATAATTGCTCGAATTAAATCATCAGGTATCATGAAAATTTCGGAACCCTGATCACTGAAAACTTTCATAGTGGCAAAATAACGAAAATTTTTATCTGGCGTCGAATAATCTCTCATTCGATTCTCATATTCAATAATCTAACACATAATTCTAAGTCAGTAACATTGAGATGAAATCATCAAGATAATTTTCTGATAAGAACATTTATTCTACAATCACATGCTGACATAACGAACACAGTTCATTCATTCCACACTAGCTTCTCACATTGAGTAAGACTAATTCGTATTAACCTTACGGTCACGAAATCCCAACTTTTCTTTTTTTGGTTTGCCTTCTGCTTGTTCATCTTCACCACTAACTGGCTGGTTATCTGAAATAGTTCCAGCTTGTTCTGCGTCATTTTGTAACGACTTTTGTTTATTTTTGTCCCATTTCTTAGAGTAGGCATACAATGCACTGAAAAATATGAAGAATATAATTATTACAATGAAAGCATTATGCATACATGAATAATTTGGAAATATTTTCTTTTCAACTTACGGTTCCCAATTAATTATAATGACTAATATCCCAACGTACATTAATATCATCAACCCTTTCTCTATCCGTATAGGTTTCGATTCACCATGATCGAAATCTTTGAAAGTTCGAATCTGAATAAAGTGATTCAACTTTCTTCTTGATTCGAAAAGTTTGGATCGAGAAGAATAAGCAACTAATCTACACAAAGGGCTGAGTTTAATTTCATGATACAGGTTACTTCGAAAACAAAACAATCTGAGTGAACGATTAAAGTATGAATTCATTGATAGTCAAGTTGAGAAAACAAAAACAAACAGAATAACCAGATTGAATTACTTCATATTAATTTTCACCAGAATAATTCACAAGTCATCATCAACATCTCAACTTGAACAAGCTTTAAAGTATAGAGAAACATAAGTTTTAACTACAAAGTTAAGAACAAGAAGTTAAGAACTGGAAACTGATAAAACTTTTGATAAAGCAATGAGCTAGTAGCATGGAAGATAAATATATGTTAGAGTTCCAGTTATATATGATGGTCCTATCTCAATCTCCTCACCACCTTGATACAATCTACAGTTAATATTACGTACTATAATATTTCTGTGTGACCTCACATACTCATGTAATCTATGTATTTCAAGAACTCACGTTAAAATGTGTGAGTTTGAAACTTTAAACTTCAGAAACTATCATTGTGAAGTGAGGTTGAAATCCAAGGAAAGAAACAAGTTAGTTAGAGATACTGTAATGCAATGATCTAAAGTACAATTTACAAGTTTGAGGAAGATAAACAATCTCCCTCCATTACAAGATTAAAGTTTGAGTGGGAAATGAGTTTCAGCGTTCTCGGGTGAACGAATGAAAAAAGTAGTGTTTGTTCGCACAACCTGAATATTGTTAGTACGCATTATCGAGAAAAGTTGCGCGAAGTGTTAGTAAGTGAGTGCAGGTGGAGTGTAGAACAACACCCCCCAAAGCCCAACGAAACGAGCGAACAGGATTTATCGCGAGAACAAATATTATAAATAATTAATTTTGAAATATTATATTATTGTACATTTATGTTCATTTCCCAAAAAAATAAATAAAATAAATTACATAAAATTAAATAAATGATGAATAATGACTAGATTGTAACATATATTTCGATGTATTTTCGAAATTATTTATCGACATATTATATTGCGGTAATGAATTTCGATTTGGGTATTTATCTATCTTTCATGCTGTTCGAGAAAAGTTTTGTTCAAATTTGTTTAATACTTATTGAATAAGGGTGTTCCAAAATGTGATAAAATAATATCAACCAAACGTGTGAAATCATGTCCATGATTTATATTCAAATCTCTGTTCGTTCGAACATTGAATTTACAGAGATGACAATGAATACCTACACCAAATTAAATTTTGTTTCAACAAGTATTTTTTGGCCTACAGGATATAATATATTATTAATTTTGTTTGAACAAGTGATTTTTTCTTTTCTTTTCTCAAACATTATATTTTCAGGTACCATGCTGCAAAAAACGAGATTATTATATTCAGCGATTTCTGAATTGACATATTATTTAGCTTCGAATATTTATATTCCTTCCCCTTTTGAAATAAATGATTTTTCCATATAATTATTATGAATTCGAGAAATTTTATTGTGAGAGATTTGATGTTGTTAATATTTTATCGACTAAGTTTCTGAATTTTTGTTTATCAAGGCTTTTTGTTAGCATGTCTGCTAATTGTGAATTTGTACCAACAGTTTTGAGTTCGATTTCTTTATCTTCTACAGATTGTGTAATGGCATAACATTTTATCATTAAGGCTCTTGCTCGTTTTTGAGCTCCTCCCGACATTATTCTAAGGGCTGATATATTATCTTCAAAGATTCTTACTGGGTCATTTTCTTGGAATATTTCTTTTTGTAATAGGAAGGTGACTTGTATATCCTCTAAAGCATCGAATACTGCAATTATTTCAGCAGCAGTTGAGCTTGTGGCCACGATTGTTTGTCTTCTTACATTTCAATTAATCAAATCCCCATTTAAATATATTAGAAATCCTGATATAGATTTTCCTAAGTTTCAATTTGATATTTTAATTTCATGATCTTTTACATCTGGGGCATAAAATGCATCTACAAAAGAGTGTATGCCTTTATTATCTGATGTAAATTTAATCGAAAATTCTTTTGTTGTGTTCACATATTTAAATATTCGTCTTACATGATTTTTAAAATATAGAATTTGATTTTGTTTGGAATCTTGAGAAAAAGTTCACTGCAAACGCAATATCGGGTCTTGTTATTCTAGCTAGATATAATCGAGCTTCAATCATTGAATGATATTCTGTATCGTCTGTGCAGTTTTCATCATCTTCAATTTTTAAAGCTGTTTCTATGGGTGTATTTATTAAATTTGATTCATTTTGACCATATTTTTTTAATATTTTTTCTATGTACCTTGATTGTATTAGTGTTATTGTATTTTCTTTTCTATCTCTTATTATTTCAAATCCTAAAAAAATCTTGGGTTATCAATTATTTTCATGGTCAATCTTTTTTGGAAGGATTCATTTACATTTTTAATCCATTCGGGGGTGTTTGATGCTATTAATATGTCGTCAACATATGTAATCATGAGAATTATTTTTTCATTTGATTTTTTAAAATATAAGCATTTGTCTGTTTTGGATCATTCAAAATTCATTTTTAAAATATATTCGTTTATTAAATTATACCATGATTTGGACGATGTTTTTAGGCCATAAATAGATTTTTTAAGTCTCAATAATTTATTACTTTCCATTAGTAAACCTTCCGAGGGTTTTAAATATATAGGAACTATAGCAGGGGAATTTAGATACGCCGTTTTCACATCATATTGAACCATTTCTAAATCATATTTGTTAACTATTGATAAAAACCATCTTACTAACCAAATTGGAATAACAGGAGCGAATACTTTTCCTAATTCATATTTGGTTCTGCCCTTAAAACCCCTAGCAACTAATCTTGATTTTGGTTGGTGGTATCCTTCATCATTTGGTTTTGTTACAAAAACCCATCATGTATCTATGGTTTTTAATGATATATCGTAATCTATTTCTTCCCAAATGTCCATTTCACCCAGGGAAATAAATTCATCCTCAATAGCTTTCATCCATTCTTTTCTAAAAAGGTTGTTTTTGACATCTTTATAGCATGTTGGTATACAATCTTCGATCCACCTATTATCTATAGTTTTTGTGATGTTGAAAGTGTTTATGTTAACTAAATTTTTTACAAAGTTTGCCAGTTTGAGTACCAGTTCTTGTTCACAATTTTTTAAGTTTGATATATTTTTATTTTCGTCAAATTTAGCATCACAAAATATATTAAATTTATTTGAAAAAGGATCTCTAATGCAATATCCTGTAGTGGTATATCCCATGAGTATTCCCTTTTCTCCCCTTGGTGGAAATTTTGGATCGATTCTTTGTTCATTTTTATTTTTTGATTTAGTCACATTCTGTTGTCGGACTTCGAGTGGAATATGTCTATAAACTAAAGATCCAAAAATTTTTAAATTATCCAGATTAGGTTTTTTGCCAAAAAAAATTTCATATGGAGTTTTGTTTTCTGAATTCACTCTTGTTGGTGATCTATTTATTAAGTATGCAGCTGTAGCTATTGCATGTGCCCAATACTTAATATCTAAATAACCATCAATTAGTAAGCTTCTTACTCTTTTCATCAACGTTTGATTTTGACGTTCAGAAATTCCATTTAATTCCGGTGAATAAGGAACTACATTTTCTATTTGTACTTCATTTTCTTCACAAACTTTTACTAATTTTTGATCTGTATATTCTTTTGCATTATCGCACCTTATTTGACTTATTGGTGTTTCGGGGAATTTATTTTTCATTGAAAAAAAGATATTTTTAAATTCTGTGAATACCTGACTTTTATTCGATATTGGTATCACGAAGGTGTATTTGCTGTAATTGTCAATAAATGTTAATATATATTTTTGATTAGCTATTGTGGGTGTAAATGGTCCCATAATACCGGAAGATATAATTTCCAATCTCCTTTGGGGTTTATTTCTAACATTGTTGTGACCTAGACCTTGACTATTGACTATTTTACAAATTTCACAATTGATGAAATTAATTGTTTTTGGAATTCCTATTGTGACTTTATGTAGATATCTCATATATTTTCCATTTAAATGGCCTAATCGTCTATGCCAAATCATTTTTTTATGGTTATTTGTGTTGTTTTGAATTATTTCTAATGAATTATCTGAGATAGTTTTTTTTTTTATTATTATCTTCATTATTGTTATTTTCTATTATGGTATTATTATTTTCATTATTTTCTTCTAAATTATTATTATTATTATTAATGGGTTCTTCTTCCTCTCCTTCTATTTCTAATTCAACAGAAAAGGAATCCCATTCGTCATCATCTTGATTTTGAGTGACGGGCATACATTTTTTTGGTATATTTATATAATCATAATTTACTTGAAAGACACCATCAATTTTATAAGATGTAAATAAAATGTCTCCAGTTTCTATAAAATATGTTTGTATTTTTTCTTTTCCCTGGTCCATATGTAATATTCCGGATTCTGTCACTTTAATTCCAGACATAATATCTAATGACAGATCTGGTACATAATGGACTTCCAATAATTCAATTGCCGTTTGAATTTTGTTTTCGTTTTCCACTAATATTCTCATATTTCCCATATGTGTAGCATATAAATATGTGTCTTTAAGTGCACATTGTAATTTTACTGGAATTTTGAATTTTGTTACATTAATTAATTTTTCTATATTTGATGTGAGATGTACTTCCACCCCCCATCTAGTAACATTTTTTTTTTTAGTAGTATGTAATTTTAATTTTTTGTATTATCTTTAATTAATTTTTTTAAAAGCCAATCTTCATTGATATTATATTTTTTAACCATATATGATAATTTTATTGGTCTTTCCAATTCTTTTTTATCTTAATTTTTTGGTTTTTCTTTATTTTGTTCTTTATTTTCGGATTTATAATCAGGGCATTTATTTTTGTAATGTCCTGTTTAGTTACATATAAAACATCTTTCTTCTTTATTATTTTTTCTAGGTGATTTATTACTATTTCTATTATTATTTTGGTTATTATGATAATTATTTTGTTTATTTTGATTATCATTTTCATTTCTTGGATTATTATTTTTATAATTATTATTATTATTATTATTACCATTATTATTTCCATTTGTATTATTATTTCATCTATAATTATTATTTCTATTCCACCTATTATCTTTATTATTATTATAGTTTGTATTATTATTTCTAAATTTATTCCCATTCTTATCGAATTTTTTATTAGGCGATTGGTATTGTAGTTTAATTTGTTTATCTCTCATTTTTTGATCACCGTCTTCTTTTAATATTTGTTTGAACACTTCTAGATTTTTTCTGTTTTCAGGGAGGTTATCAAATTGCATTTTTGCAATGGTTTGTTCGTATCCTAATGCTAATTGAAGATTTTATAACTCCTCTTCTTCAGATACTTCCTTCCCTGCATCATGAACTTCTTGCACTAAGATATCCCATTTAGTTAAAAAAACCTCTTAAATTTCCACCAGGTGTAAAGCGAAAAGCGGTCCATTTTGATTTTGCCATTTTTGCAACTATTTTGGTTTTAGAACCATAAGTTATATCTAATTTTTCAAAAATTTGATCTACTGTTTTACACTCTCTAATTTGTTTCGATACATTATATGTCATGCGTTCCATGATAAATGCTTTTGTGCATTCCTGTTTTTTAAAATATGCTTTAGCAGAATTTGAAGATAGTCTGTATTGTAAATTGTCTATATTTTCAATATAAATTTTTTGATCAGGGTGTTTTCCAAAAACATCCCAATATCCCAAACCCCTTATTAAAGCTATGATAATATGTTTCCAGTCCAAGTAATATTAACCATCAAATATTTTCCCACTTGGGCCTTGTATCGGATGTATGGTTTCATCAGCTGGCATAACATAATGTAACTTGAGGGTGTGTACACCCAGAGCTTGATTCTCCTTGAGGGGATGGAGTAGTGGTTCTTTCACTTGCCATATTCATGCTTTCTGGAATACTTGGTAATGTGCTTAGTTCCGACAACTCAATTTTGAAAAGAAATAATAAGATTTATTTTCAAAAAAAATTAATTCCAAAAAAAAATTATTTTATTCTTTGGAAAAAAAAAATTTATTATAGTAATTAATAATTATTTTTATTTAAATTATTAATTTTTGTAATATTATACGTGTGCATGTTTGTATTTTAGAATATGAAAAGAGAGAAGAAAAGAAAAAAATATTACAACTGAGAATATATTTCAAAAATAAACTTGAAGAAATCTTGTTTAATTTTGAGTCCTTGTAAATGTGTATAACAAAGGATCTATTGAAAATTATTTGAAAGCTATCTATAATATTTTATTGTAAAAAATTTTCAAGTTATGCATTACTATTTTGAACAAAAGAATTTTGTGACATGAAAGTTCACAAGTAAACCTGTCCAATATGACAAAGGATTTTTTCTTTTGTGATGATAAATTGTTAAATCATGAAATTTGTTCAAATATGAAAGTATTTTGCTTGTTAATATTGTATTATATGTTTTAATTTTCGTAATTTTACGTATTTTTAAAGAGGATTTTCTCTCTCAAAATTTTAAAGAAAAATTCTGAAAGATTCTATCGAGTCCAAAGCTTGAATACTGAAAATATTTTTTGAGATTTCTACAAATTTTGCGACTTCGATACCACTTTTATAATGAATTATTCCACTAATATTTACTGAGAAAGTTTCTAAAACTATTTCTCCCAAAAATGTTTTCCAGAATGGAAATTCAATTAAATTAATTCTTGTCTGTTATTTTTTCGTTTTCAAAAATATTTAATAACTTTTTATAATCTTTTTCATTAATTTCTTTTGTTCCTTCACAGTATGATGTGCAACTAGCAATTTGATTCCAAACCTTATCATTTGTAACCTGCTTTATTCGAACTTATTCTTAAGCTTAATCGTCCTGTGAAATTTCACTTGATTTTTACCAAACTAAAGGTGGTTTTTGAAATTAAGCGTTTTGGAAAATGAAGGTAAAAAAATTTCTCAAAGAAAAACAATTTTTTATATAACTAATTTCGCTCAATATCCCACAAAATCACTGAATATATCCCATTGTTTTCCGCAATAGTAAATGAAATATATAACTTGAAAGTATCTAAAATTACATTACCCGTAATCTGCGGAATTCCGTTGAATATTTCCCAGTTGAGTGCGTGAGTAATTGGTATTTTCCCATGGGTCAGTACTTGGATCAATCTCAGGTCGTCTTCAGAGAATTTCAGCCTTGGTAGCATACGAATCGGTTGAATCAGCAACACTTGATCGACGAAATTTTTTGATGATGATTTTTAACGGATGATGGCGTTCAAAGATCCTGATAATTGAGTTCGACGTAACAGCAATCTACAATTTTTTAATTTTTTTGTTGATTCACCTTACTGTAACAGACGATCCAGGTCCGAAGTAATCTGCAATCCAATGGCAAAAATCCTTTTTTGTTTCACCTTACCACAAAAAGATGATCCAGTATTTTTCGGAAGATGATTAAAATGGCGTTGAACTATTTTGGCACCAACGTAATTTAATTTGACTTCGAGTAATTTTCGATAAACTTTTCAAAAAATTAAACGATAAAAAAAATCCACTGAGTTAATTACTCATGAATTAAATTTTACTTCGTAAAAAAATTAACTTTTGAACAAAAAAAAAGCTTATAGTTCCTCTGACTTTTGGATACTATAGCAAAAAATTAAAATGAAAGATTAAGTATCACTCTGTACTAACTGTTCAGGAATCGCAGCTCTGCCTACCATGAAGTTAGGTTGAAATCCAAGGAAAGAAACAAGTTAGTTAGAGATACTGTAATGCAACGATCTAAAGTACAATTTACAAGTTTGAGGAAGATGAACGATCTCCCTCCATTATGAGATTAAAGTTTGAGTGGGAAATGAGTTTCAGCGTTCTCGGATGAACAAATGAAAAAAGTTTTTTTTTTTTTGCACAACCTGAATATTGTTAGTACGCGTTATCGAGAGTACTTGCGCTAAGTGTTAGTAAGCAAGTGCAGGTGGAGTGTAGAACAACACATTGTGCAAACTGAATTACGTATGGAAACGAACAAATCAAACTGAGAATTATGTCACCATTGAATAAAGGAGTAAAACGCATAAAAATGACATAGTATAAAAATGACTAGTATTTAATATGTTTCGGCAACAGAGGCCATCAGCTGAATGATTTACAAATATAAGAAAAGGTTAAGTACAAAAACGTTACATACACAGATTAAGTGGGAATCACAGACAGTATGATAACAAATATTGGGTACATTTGAATTGGCATAACCAACACCCCTCCTCAATTCAAAGTTGGTCAAAAATTACTACAAAATAAAAAACTGTGTAAAATTAAAAATATTATAAAAATTGACTTCAAAAGAAGTCATACATAAAGCCGAACAAACAAATTCAAAATTTTGATAAAACATACAGTTACAAAATATTCAGACCTTGAACAAGCTTAACAAAAATTGGAGTATTAAGACCTTTTGTAAAGAGGTCCCCCAACTGGTCAACAGTATTAATATAAACATAATCAATAATTTTGTCGGAATATATTTGACAAATAAAATGATATTTTGTGTCAATGTGTTTGTTACGTTTCAAATTCCAACGTGCTGATTTAACTAAAGCGAGACAACTTTGATTGTCCTCAAAGGCTATACAATTACCTTCAACGTTTACATTAAAGTCGATTAATAATTTGCGTAACCAAATAGCTTCAGTGGTTGCTTCGCAAAGGGCGATTAACTCACTTTCCATACTGGATAAAGCCACTGTCAGCTGTTTCTTACTCGACCAGGAAACCAAGTTTCCATACACACGAGTACAGTAACCCAAAACGGATTTTCTCAAAGTGGTACAGTTAGCCCAATCTGCGTCAGAATATATTTCAAGAACGTTTGTACTAGAATTACGAAAATACATTAAGCTCAAATTTCTAGTCAAAAATAAATACTTTAAAACTATTAATGCGTAAGCAAAGTGTTTGTTGGTTGCTGCTCCCTGGAATTAGCTAAAGTAGCAAATAGAAAAACATATGTCAGGTCTCGAACCAAGCATAATGTACATAAGACAACCTGTAAGTTGTTGGTACTGTTTATTTATTACGTTATTACCATTCAGATCACTTGTACAGGCATGAGAAAAATACATGAAAAATTTCCACAGAACAAATGAAAGGAAAATCTCAACAATGTGTGATAGATAAAAACTCATTACATAACCACAATAAAGATTAGCCAAATAACCTGCCTTATCCAAAAATAAACATGTTCCACGCCACCTCAAATACAAAAGAAAAACACAAAAGATAAAACTAACGTACAGCGTATATTATCCTTTCAAATTATTGCATGTCAACATACTTGATAAGATTATAAAACGTAACGTTCCACATGCATACTCGTATATCAAAGAACCTTTTGTCAATTTTATTTCTCTCGATTTATCTGTACTTTTTTTTCTTTTTTTTCTTTCGAATTCTACACTCGTAAATGTTCAAGAATTTATTTAACACACGTTACGATTAATCATTTATTAATCATTATTACACGAAAATTATTTTTGCATGTTACCATTTTTTTTACACATATTTATTACAGGTTACCATTTTTTATATATACATATTTTATTTTGAATATTCCTATGCATGTTACCAAATTATTTATTCTATTTTATCAAATTTTATTCATTGTAATTCATCAATATTTATTCATTTATTTTTCGAAGCGCAGCACAACAAAATTAATTACAGTTACCATTTTTTTTCAATATAAATTATTTTTATCGTAATAATTTCTATTTTATCTACTTATTGTTATTTCATTTATATTTTATTTAAATTCAGCGATCATCCAAATGAAGAACATGAACGGTAAAATTTCAGGGGGGTGTTGTAACGAAATTCCACTTCATCTCCTTCTTCATCATCACCACCACTCTATATATATATATGTGTCATACACTCTACTCACAAATCGCTTCCCCTACTTTCGGATTACGATAATGCTGTGCTTCGCCATTCTATATAATATTATATTTTATTTCGAAATATATTTTTATTCTGCTAATAAATTCTATCGTGAATACATCTCTCTTGTTCTTTTTCGATTCTCGCACACACACCCTCACATCAGTTATTGTATATTTGTTCATGATGCTCTGGTACTCTGGAGAAGTAAAAAACAGTCGTTGGTGACATTGTTCACAACATATGTGGAAATAGTCGCTCTGTGTGATTGTACTTTAGATACTTTGTCGTTATGAAAATTACTATGTGATTTAAATGTTAGTGTTATGTCTCCGTGTCCAATTTTCAAGGACAATGAAAATTGTGTTAAGTTTGCCAACAGTGCCATGTTGAAGAAGCATCTTGATGTCAAATACCATTTCGTGCGAGATTATGTATCCGATAATTTAATTTGTTTAAAAAGTATAGTTACAGGCGATCAGATTGCTGATGTTTTTACCAAGGGACTTGGATGCGCAAAATTCAGCAGTTTTAGGACTTTGCTTTTTGGAGATCATTAGCTTGATCTTTTTATGGAACAACCCTCAGCTCCAAATCTTTTTGTGTTGTCTGTTGTGTTTATCCTGTCAGCATACTTATGTTAGTTTTGTTTATGTATGTCGTATGTTTTGTCAGATCCAGACTGAAATTACCATTATTTTTTATGTTTCATTGTTTTTGTTTTGTTCACACTGATTATGTTTTTATACGTTTTAACGTTTTTACAGTTACCATTTATGTAACTTTTTGTAGTCGTTTGAAATTTTAATGTTCCTACCAGTTGATACAATTTTTAATATGTATGTCAATTTTTTATTCTGTGATATGTTTTTTATATTTTTTGAAATAGTTTATTAATTGCAAGTTTGGGGAAAGTGTTGATTTGATCAAACTTGCCCATCTCTAAGTGTAGAACCTGTACTTTTTGTGTTTGTTTCTCAGTTCTTGGAACCTTGTTATTTACAGCTCTTTTTATGTGATAATCAGTGATGCTAGTTTATTCTGTACTTCGAATTTCGTATCCATCATGGACGGACCTAATAAAGTTTGGTCTAAGTAAACTTCTCGTATTTCTTGTGTTTTACCTCGCTTCCATTGCGTTTCGACTCAAAATAACCAACAGCTATATAATGATGGTCCTATCTCATCTCCACCTTGATACACTCAGCAGTTAATATTACATACTATAATATTTCTGTGTGACTTCACATACTCATGTAATCTATGTATGTCAAGAACTCACGTTAAGATGAGTTCACTTTTGTTCTGTCTCTTGTATGGTGAACATACTAAATATATTCCTTCGTGATTAATTACTGTTTTATTATTTCCTCCAATAATATATAATACTTCGAGTATATATTATTTCCTTTGACTATATAGCTTAATGGACTGCTAGAACTGATAAAATCTTGAAGGCAAACAATGCAGGCGTTACTTTTTGAAAAAGGTACTTTGTTTGAAAACTGAATTTGTATTGAGTTGTATTTTCATGACTCCTAACAATATATGCAGATACTAGTGAAATATTAGAACGTTATACCAATTTATTGTCTGAAATTAATGAGTGAAACGTTCGAATAATGATTTAAATTAATCGACGAACTCTTCAGAATGTGAAAATGTAAGTCTTAATTCTACAAAATTGTTGATGAATCGCACTTGCTTTAAAGCAGCTAGAAAAAAATTGACGTACCTTTAATTACCTACTTACTTGAAAATTGATATTTTCAGCATTATTATAGATTTATAGATGAGTATTTTTTTCAGGAGTGAAAACAGTTTTGTATGTTGAAGTTTCAATTTTTTTTTTTGTTCTATATTAGTCTTAATCTAGATTTTTAGGTATTCGCATGAATCAATGCATCTGAAAAAATCTTTGTTATTAATAGTTTGGTGGTCAAGCATTAGACTGAGCTCCCAAAATTTAAGAAGCGTTCTCCAAATTTTCAATTATGTATATCATTTTTCTCTTTGAATGTGAATGAGCATTAGAACATGTTTATAATATTATCCTGAAACAAATGTGTTAAATTCATTGACAATTGTTTTTTGAAAAGCCAGTTTGATTCTGATTGTTTTCAATTTTCTTAATCATTTTGGAATTGAATTTCTGAATTCCTGCTAACTTTACTCTGAAAAATAATACAAAAGAAAACAGGCATTTGGTAGAAAATTTATGCAATAACTCCTTGGAAAATTTACCCAAATCCAAAACACTTTACTTACGTAGGTTCTGAATCATTATATAATCTTTGACAAAAATATGTACCCACAAATTGAGATTGTGAGTAAACTTGTAAGTAAAACTTGAGAGAACAATATTCTTTTAAGTTTCACTACGTGTTTGTACTTTCAATTATCACCCAAGGTCATTTTTTGTAAAAAGAACGCCTGTTAACAGTGCCTTCAGCGGTGTTCCATTTAACCCTATGTGTTGTTCTACACTCCACCTACACTCGGTTAGTAACACTTAGCGCAACTACTTTCGATATCGTAAACTAACACTTTCAGGTTGTGCAAACAAACACGACTTTTTTTGTTTGTTCACCCGATAACGCTGAAACTCATTTCCCACTCAAACTGTAATCTCGTAATGGAGAGAGATCGTTCATCTTCCTCAAACTTATAATTTGTATCTTCGATCATTGCATTAAAGTATCTCTAACTAACTTGTTCCTTTCCTTGGATTTCAACCTCACTTCATGGTACGCAGAGCTGCGATTCCTGAATAGATAGTACAGAGCGATACTTAATCTTTCAATTTAATTTTTTGCTATAGTATCCAAAAGTTTAAGGAACTATAAGCTTTTACTTACGTTAAAAGTATATTTTCTTAATGAAGTATTTTTTAATTCAAGAGTTGTTAACTCAAGTAAATTTTTTTTGGTTTAATTTTTCGAAAAGTTCATCGAAAATTATTCGAGGTTTATTATTTGAATCACATTGGCGCCAAATTAATTTAACGCCATTTGGATCATCTTCCGAAAAATACTGGATCGTCTTTTTACGGTAAGGTGAAACCAAAGAATTTTCGCCTTGGGATTGCAGATTACTTCGGACCTGGATCGTCTGTTACAGCAAGATTGAAATTTTCTGAAGACGACCTGAGATTAATCCAAGTGCTGACTCACGGGAAAATGCCGATTACTCACAAACTCAACTGGGAGATATACAACGGAATTCCGCAGATTACGGGTAATGTAATTTTCGATACTTTCAAATTATATATTTCATTTACTGTTGTGGAAAACGATGGGATATATTCAGTGATTTTGTGAGATATTGAGCGAAATTAGTTATATAAAAAATTGTTTTTCTCTTTGAGAATTTTTTTTTATTCCTTCAATTTCCAAAACGCTTAATTTCAAGAACCCCATTTAGTTTGGTAAAAATCAAGTGAAATTTCAAAGGACGATTAAGCTTAAAAATAAGTTCGAATAAAGCAGGTTACGAATGATAAGGTTTTGGAAACAAATTGCTAATTGCACATCAAACTGTGAAGGAACAATAAAAATTAAAGAAAAAGATTATAAAAAATTATTAAATACTTTTGAAAACAAAAAGTAACAGAAGTGAGAATTAATTTAATTGAATTCCCATTCTGGAAAACATTTTCGGGAGAAATAGTTTTAGAAACTTTCTCAGTAAATGTTAGTGGAATAATTCATTATAAAAGTGGTATCGAAGTCGCAAAATTCATAGAAATTTCAAAAAATATTTTCAGTATTCAAGCTTTGGACTCGATAAAATCTTTCAGAATTTTTCTTGAAAATTTTGAGAGAGAAAATCCTCTTTAAAAATACGTAAAATTACGAAAAATAAAAAATATAATATAATATTAACAAGTAAAATACTTTCATATTTGAACAAATTTCATATTTCAACAATTTATTGTCACAAAAGAAAAAATCCTTCGTCATATTGGGCAAGTTTAATTGTGAAATTTCATGTCACAAAATTCCTTTGTTGAAAATACTAATGCATAAACTTGAAAACTTATTACAATAAAATATTACAGATAGCATTCAAGAATAACTTTCAATAGATCCTTTGTTATAAATAATCACAAGGATTCAAATTTAAACAAGATTTCTTCAAGTTTATTTCTGAAATATATTCTCAATTAGAATATTTTTTATTTTTCTCTTCTTTTTCTTTTTCATATTTTAAAACACAAAAATACATACGAATAATATTACAAAAAATTAATAATTTAAATAAAAATAAAATTTTTTTTTTCCTTTCTCAAAAATAAAATAAATTTTTTTGCAATTAATTTTTTTTTTGAAAATAAATTTCATTATTTTTTTATCAAAATTGAGTTGTCGGAACTAAGTACATTACCAAGTACTCCAGAAAGCATGAATATGGCAAGTGAGAGAACCACTACCCCATCCCCTCAAGGAGGATCAGGATCTGGGAGTGCACACCCTGAAGTACATTATGTCATGCCAGCTGATGAAACCATACGTCCGATACAAGGTCCAAGTGGGAAAATATTTGATGGTCAATATTACTTGGACTGAAACCGTATGATAATAGCTTTAATAAGAGGTTCGGGATATTGGGATGTTTTTGGCCCACACCCTGAACTAAAAATTTATATAGAAAATATGGATAATCTACAATACAGACCATCTTCAAATTCTGCTAAAGCATACTTTAAAAAACAAGAATGTGCAAAAGCATTCATTATGGAACGAATGACATATAATGTATCAAAACAAATTAGGGAATGTAAAACAGTGGATCAAATTTTTGAAAAACTAGATATAACTTACAGTTCTAAAACAAAAATAGTCGCAAATATGGAAAAATCAAAATGGACTGCTTTTAGATTCACACCAGTTGGCAATATAAGAGGTTTCTTAAATAAATGGGACATATTAGGACAAGAAGTTCGTGATGCAGGGAAGGAGGTATCTGAAGAAGAGGAATTAGAAAACCTTCAATTGGCATTAGGATACGAACAAACTATTGCAAAAATGCAATTTGATAACCTCCCTGAAAATAGAAAAAATCTATAAGTATTTAAACAAATATTAAAAGAAGACAGTGATCAAAAAATGAGAGATAAACAAATTAAATTACAATACCAATCGTCTAACAAAAAATTTGATAATAATGGGAATAAATTTAAAAATAATACTAAGAATTATAATAATAATAAAGACAATAGGTGGAATAGAAATAATAATTATAGATGAAATAATAATACAAATGGAAACAATAATGGAAATAATAATAATAATAATAATTACAGAAACAATAATCCAAGAAATGAAAATAATAATCATAATAATCAAAATAATTATAATAAAAACCAAAACAATAATAGAAATAATGATCAGTCACCTAGAAAAAATAATAAAGAAGAAAGATGTTTTATATGTAACCAAATGGGACATTATAAAAATAAATGCTCTGATTATAAACCAGAAAATAAAGAACAAAATAAAGAAAAACCAAAAAATAAAGATAAAAAAGAAGAAGAAAGACCAATAACATTATCATACATGGTCAAAAAATACAACAATAATGAAGATTGCTCTTTAAAAAATTAATTAAAGATAATACAAAAAATGAAAATTATATACACCTAAAAAAAAATGTTACTTGATGGGGGGGCGAAAGTCCATCTCACATCAAATATGGAAAAGTTAATTAATGTAACAAAATTTAAAATCCCAGTAAAATTACAGTGTGCACTTAAAGACACGTATTTATATGCTACACATATGGGAAACATGAGAATATTAGTAGAAAATGAAAACAAAATTCAAACAGCAATTGAGTTATTGGAAGTCCATTATGTACCAGATCTGTCATTAGATATTATGTCTGGAATTAAAGTGACAGAATCTGAAACAGGAGACATTTTATTTACATCTTATAAAATTGATGGTGTCTTTCAAGTAAATTATGATTACATAAACATACCAAAAAAATGTATGCCCGTCACTCAAAATCAAGATGACGACAAATGGGATTCCTTTTCTGTCGAATTAGAAATAGAAGAAGAGGAAGAAGAACCCAATAATAATAATAATTTAGAAGAAAATAATGAAAATAATAATATTACAACAGAAAATAATAATAATGAGGATAATAGTAAAAAAAAACAAAAACCAAAAAAAACAATATTATTCCAGATAATTTGTTAGAAATAATCCAAAATAATACAAATAATCATAAAAAAATGATTTGGCATAGACGATTAGGTCATTTAAACGATAAATATATGAGATATTTACATAAAGTTACAGTTGGAATTCTAAAAACAATTAATTTCAAAGATGATAATTTCATCAATTGCGAGATCTGTAAAATAGCTAATAGCCAACGTCTAGGTCATAATAATGTTAGAAATAAACCCCAAAGGAGACTGGAAATTATATCATCTGATATCATGGGACCATTCACACCCACAATAGCTAATCAAAAATATATATTAACATTCATTGACAACTATAGCAAATACACCTTTGTGATACCAATATCAAATAAAAGTCAAGTATTTACTGAATTCAAAAATATTTTTCAATCGATGAAAAACAAATTCCTTGAAACACCCATAAGTCAAATAAGATGTGATAATGCAAAGGAATACACAGATCAAAAATTGGTTAAATTTTGTGAAGAAAATGGGAGTACAAATTGAAAATGTAGTTCCTTACTCGAAAGAATTAAATGGAATTGTTGAAAGTCAAAATCAAACTTTGATGAAAATAGTAAGAAGTTTACTAATTGATGGTTATCTGGATATTAAATATTGGGCACCTGCAATAGCTACAGCTGCATATTTGATAAACAGATCACCAATAAGAGTAAATTTGGAATACAAAACTCCATATGAAATTTTTTTTGGTAAAAAACCCAATTTAGATAATTTAAAAATTTTTGGATCATTAGTTTATAGGCATATTCCATTAGAAGTTCGACAGCAGAATGCAACTAAATCTAAAAATAAAAATGAACAAAGAATAGACCCAAAATTTGCACCAAGGGGAGAAAAGGGTATACTCATGGGATATACCACTACGGGATATTGTATTAGAGACCCCTTTTCAAATAAATTCAATATATCTTGTGATGCCATGTTTGACGAAAATAAATATATATCAAATTTAAAAAATTGTGAACAAGAATTGGTACTTAAACCAGCAAATTTTGTAAAAAATTTAGTCAACATAAATACTTTTAACATTACAAAAACTATAGATAACAGGTGGATCGAAGATTGTATACCAACATGCTATAAGGATGTTAAAAATAATCCATTTAGAAGGGAATGGATGAAAGCTATTGAAGATGAACTTGTTTCATTGGGGGAAATGGACGTGTGGGAAGAAGTAGATTACGATAAATCTTTAAAAATGATAGATACAAGATGTGTCTTTGTAACAAAACCAAACGATGAAGGATACCACCAACCAAAAGCAAGATTAGTCGCTAGGGGTTTCAAGGATAGAACTGAATATTGGCCCCGTAATTCCAATTTGGTTAGTAAGATGGTTCCTATCGATAGTCAATAAATATGACTTAGAAATGGTTCAATATGATGTAAAAACTGCGTATCTGAATTCCCCTGCAATAGTTCCTATATACTTAAAGCCCCCCGAAGGTTTATTAATGGAAAGTAATAAATTATTAAGACTTAAAAAATCTATTTATGGCCTCGTATAAATCATGGTACAATTTAATAAACGAATACATTTTGAAAATGAACTTTGAAAAATCCAAAACAGACAAATGCTTATACTTTAAAAAATCAAATGAAAAAATAATTTTTATGATTACATACGTTGACGACATATTAATAGCGTCAAATACCCCCGAATGGATAAAAAATGTAAATGATTCTTTTCAAAAAAGATTTTCCATTAAAATAATTGATAACCCGAGATTTTATTTAGTATTTGAGATCATTAGAGATAGAAAAGAAAATACCATAACTTCAATACAATCACGATATATGGAAAAAATTTAAAAAAAATATAATCAAAATGAATCAAACTTCATAAATACCCCAATAGAAACATCTTTAAAAATTGAAGAAGATGTAAATTGTACAGATGATACAGAATATCGTTCAATGATTGGAGCCCTATTATATCTGGCTAGAATAACAAGACCAGATATTTCGTTTGCAGTAAATTTTTTCTCGAGGTTCCAAACGAAATAAAATTCAAAATTAAAAAATCATGTGAGACAAATATTCAAATATGTAAACATGACAAAAGAATTCTCAATTAAATTCACATCGGATAGTAAAGGCATACACTCTTTCGTTGATGCATCTTATGCCCCAGATGTTAAAGATCACGAAATAAAAATATCGAATTTAAATTTAGGAAAATCTATATCAGGATATTTAATATATTTAAATGGGGATTTGATTAATTGGAATGTAAGAAGACAAACAATCGTGGCCACAAGCTCAACTGCTGCTGAAATAATTGCAGTATTCGATGCTTTAGAGGATATACAAGTCACCTTCCTATTACAAAAAGAAATATTCCAAGAAAATGACCCAGTAAGAATCTTTGAAGATAAAAAATCTATTTATGGCCTAAAAACATCGTCCAAATCATGGTATAATTTAATAAACGAATATATTTCAAAAATGAATTTTGAATGATCCAAAACAGACAAATGCTTATACTTTAAAAAATCAAATGAAAAAATAATTTTTATGATTACATACGTTGACGACATATTAATAGCGTCAAATACCCCCGAATGGATAAAAAATGTAAATGATTCTTTTCAAAAAAGATTTTCCATGAAAATAATTGATAACCCGAGATTTTATTTAGTATTTGAGATCATTAGAGATAGAAAAGAAAATACCATAACTTCAATACAATCACGATATATGGAAAAAATTTAAAAAAAATATAATCAAAATGAATCAAATTTAATAAATACACCCATAGAAACAGCTTTAAAAATTGAAGATGATGAAAACTGCACAGACGATACAGAATATCATTCAATGATTGAAGCTCTATTATATCTAGCTAGAATAACAAGACCCGATATTGCGTTTGCAGTGAACTTTTTCTCAAGATTCCAAACAAAATCAAATTCTATATTAAAAAATCATGTAAGACGAATATTTAAATATGTAAACACAACAAAAGAATTTTCGATTAAATTTACATCAGATAATAAAGGCATACACTCTTTTGTAGATGCATTTTATGCCCCAGATGTAAAAGATCATGAAATTAAAATATCAAATTGAAACTTAGGAAAATCTATATCAGGATTTCTAATATATTTAAATGGGGATTTGATTAATTGGAATGTAAGAAGACAGACAATCGTAGCTACAAGTTCAACTGCTGCTGAAATTATTGTGGTATTTGATGCTTTGGACGATATACAAGTTACATTCCTACTACAAAATGAAATATTTGAAGAAAATGACCCCGTAAGAATATTTGAAGACAATATATCAGTCCTCAGAATAATGTCGGAAGGAGCTCAAAAACGAGCATGGGTCTTAATGATAAAATGTTATGCTATTACACAATCGGCAGAAGATAAAGAAATTGAATTCAAAACTGTAGGTACAAATTCACAATTAGCAGATATGGTAACAAAAAGTCTCGAAAAACAAAAATTTAGAAACCTAGTCGATAAAATATTAACAACATCAAATCTCTCACAATAAAATTCATCAAATTCACAATAATTATATGAGAAAATCGTTTATTTTAAAAGGGGAAGAAATATAAATATTCAAAGTTAATAATATATCAAGTCACAAATCACTGAATACAATAATCTCGCTTTTTGTAATATAGTACATGAAAAATATAATGTTTGAGAAAAAGAAAAATCACATGTTCAAACAAAATTAATAAGATAATATATTCTTTAGGCCAAAAAATACTTGTTGAAACAAAATTTATTTTCGTGTAGGTATTCATTGTCATCTCTGCAAATTCAGCTTTTGAATGAACAGAGATTTGAATACAAATCATCAACATTATTTCACACGTTTAGTTGATATTAGTTTATCACATTTCGGAACACCCTTATTCAACAAGTACTAAACAAAATTGAACAAAATTTTTCTGGAACAACATGAAAGATCGAAAAATATCCAAATCGAAATCCGTTAACATAATATAATATGTTGATAAATAATTTCGAAAATACATCGAAATATATATTGTAATCTAGTCATTATTCATTATTAATTTAATTTTATGTAATTTGTTTTATTTATTTTTTGTTTGGGAAATGAATATAAATGTGTAATAATATTGTAATTCAAAATTTTGGTTCTCGCGATAATTCATGTTCGCTCGTTTCGCTGGTCTGTGGGGGGGTGTTGTTCTACACTTCACCTACACTCGCTTACTAACACTTAGCGCAACTACTTTCGATATCGTAAACTAACACTTTCAGGTTGTGCGAACAAACACGACTTTTTTTGTTCGTTCACCCGAGAACGCTGAAACTCATTTCCCACTCAAACTGTAATCTCGTAATGGAGGGAAATCGTTCTTCTTCCTCAAACTTATAATTTGTATCTTCGATCATTGCATTAAAGTATCTCTAACTAACTTGTTCCTTTCCTTGGATTTCAACCTCACTTCACTATGTATTTCTTATTAGTTCTAGCAATCCATTAGGCTATATAGTCAAAAATTATTTCATATAGAGAGCTGATTTAACAAGTTCTATTTTTCAACAACAGTAAGCGTTTTTGTGAATGAAATTACTTCTTTTTACGCGAGTATATCTATATATACGAATTATATATAGATATACTCGTGTGTAAAAGAAATCATTTCATTCCCTAAAAGTGCTATCTATGTCTGAAAGTAACTACGTATAGAAAATGTATACGAATCAGCTCTCCATATGAACTAATACATATTCAAAGATATAATAGCTCTGTTTGATAGTATTACACTAACTTACGCCAACCTACACCAGTAGGGATATTCAACAAATATTCAAGTAAAACTTAATGCAAAAACCTATAGCATTCCTACATTTGTGGAATCTCTCTCCTGGTGTAGGTTGGAGTATGTTGGTGTAGTCCTATCAAACAGAGTTGATGAAGATGACAGGGAACAGTTTCAACATGGAGTTGAGGTCCATATTCACAAACATCACTTTAACCTTCCTTCAATTAAACTTTATTTAAAAATGACTTTTGGCACAACTTTGTATTTAAGAGTGTGGTAAAATTTTATTTTTACATTGAAACTCTCATAAGAGATACAATGTTCCCACAATTTCAAACAAAAAATTGTGCAAAATACTTTTCTAAAGGGAAATTTCAGTGTATGGAGGTTAAAGTGACATTTGTGAATATAGGCTTGAGTGTCCAGATTATAGATGCCATGTGCTGGTGTAGAAAGTACCCCAGACTGAATACCCCAACCAATCAGAATTGAAAATTGGTATAAAAGAGAAGCATTTTGTATGCCAGTGTTTATTGTTGTTCTACACTTCACCTACACTCGCTCACTAACCTTTAGCGCTACTACTTTCGATAACATACACTAACACTTTCAGGTTGTACAAACAAATATAACTTTTTTCTCTCATTCACTTGTAAACGCTGAAACTCATTTCCCACTCAAACTTTAATCTCATTATGGAGGGAGATCGCTCATCTTCCTCAAGCTTGTAAATTATATTTCAGTTTAATGCATTATAGTATTTCAAACTAATTTGTTTCTTTCCTTGGAAGTAAACCTAACTTCATTTATAAACAAATGAAAATTGCAAGATTTTCTTCAAATCAGATATTTAGTTGGAAGTACACGTATTTGTAGAAGCGCTTTCTATAGGTAGAACACCAAAACTGTCTAAGTGTCATCTCCATCATATATATAATATGATGGAGACGACTTACTTGCTGTTTACAAATGGGATCGACTGTTGTTATCATCTACACCGAGCACATGTACATTAGTGTACAAATTACCTCACATCAATCAACATCGATCAATCAGAATACACAATCAGATTCTCCTAAATGGGGTATTTTGCACATCGGTGTTTACAAACTAATACACAGAGCAATTTTTTCCTCCAATTAAATTTTTAGAAAGCAAAACACTTGATGTCAGAAGCGCTATCCGTAGGTGCAATACTAAAACCATTTTTATGTCATCTCCATTATATATATATATATTGGCTGAATGGAGAACCATTAAGGTTGAAGAAGGTACAAATATGAGATTATAGAATAATCAGTATTGTATATTGGCAAACATGAAATGTTGTATATTTATTATACAGGTTAGGAAATGCTATAAATGTATATGTATGTGTGAGGAAGTGTGGGACCCCCCTGCGATTCTTAACAGACAAATGTAAATATTAAATATATGCAAGTAATTGAACCATTGTAAAATATAATTGGTATACACAATTAAAAAATAAATAAGCAAAGGCAGTCACAATTAAAACGAATATTGGTTAGAATAAAATGACTAGTATGAGTTTAGAATATTGAAAATGAGTTTATGATAAACAATAATATATAAGATGTGTTAATGGTGTACAAAAAATGAAATATCACGAATGAATACATAAAATGGTAAACCAGTATTTGTGGAATATACATATTATTACCTCAGACATATAGAGCCGTTTGTTTCTGTGTATGATATAAATATAATTAATCAATGAAACTGTCGAAGAGATCAATTTCTCATCATTGTCAGCTGAAAAACATATACATATAAATATTTGTGCAGTATTAGGATAAATGTTACTATTGTAAGAATCAATAGAATATATATAAGGGACACTGATGTCAATAAGAATGACAGAGTGGTGACGGGGAAACTAGTGAGATATATAGTGAAATGAAGTGGTGAAACAAATTTATGAACCACACAGTTTGCAATAAGCGCTAAAAGACTGACAGCCATCCGAAGTTCAAGACAAAACATCAGAAATTTCGCAGGGTTGTGTCAATTAAGACAATTGGCCAAAAAGTTGATTTACACAGAGTATTCTTGAAATCAAGTTTTGATGAGTTTTCGAACATTAGCAAGTTGATTAGAAGACCTAATGTCATTAAAGACAATTATTTTTTGCTGGAAAGCCTCCAGCAGGGCATAACATTTGATCGTGACAAACCTGGATCACTTCTGGCCTCCTCCAGATGCAATGTGAGATGCCAAAATGTTGTTTTCAAACATTTGCACTAGGTCAGTTACAGAGAAAATGCTTTTCACTAATCTCCAGACCACAGTTATGTCGTCGAGTGCATCATTAAGTCCAATTAATTTGACTGCAGTTGACGAAGTTGCAACTGTGTGTTGTCGGTGAATAGCCAATTTAGTAAGTCTCCGTTTACAACAATCATGTACCCTGAAATGGAGCACCTTTTCTTCAAATTATTAATATTAATGGGTGAATCTTCTACATCAGGTGCATATGACGCATCAACAAATGCCTAAATATGTGATTGATTGGAATGAAAAACCAACTCAGTCACGAGTTTTCTTTAAATTTCTAATGATTCAATGAACGTAGTTTTTAATTTCTTTATTGGGTTTGTTTTTTCTCAAAATGTTTGACTTTTATGAACATATTGCCAACATGTGTGGCAACTAACAGTGTATCCTAGATGGCACATTCCAATTCCAAGGGCCTCTCTAACATGACTGGATTACTCAGTTAAGATAAATCTGATATGACATGGGTAACTGCACAACCATCCAACATTATAAGTTTTGTCATAGGGACATAATCCACAGCTAACTCCTGTCCATGACTCTTTGAAGTCAGAAGATTTAATAAAATATTGTCCTGTTTTGTTAAATTCAAACCAGAGTCCCTATAGCGCAACATCATGGACCATTGAACATAATTTTATTTATTTTTTATCATTATTATTTTGTCCATATCTTGTATTTTGTACAGGACCGTTGAGTTTTATTTGGGATTGAATATCCTCTTTTTTTGATGCATATATGTTTGCTAAATGTCTTTGCTGTGACATTTGAAGCAGACAATATTGTTCAAATTTGACAAAGTGTTATGATTTTGATTATTATTATTATATGGTTTATTTTCTACTTTGTTATTAATATTATAAGAGAAGGATGTTTCTGATCGTGGATTATTATATTTCATTTTCCCCTGATTTAAATTTTGATTGTGGCTTTGATTTCTGTTATTACCATTAAATCTATTGTAATTTCTACCATATTGGTTTCTAGAATATTTATTATTTTGGTTGAAATTATGATATTAATTATTATTATTATTATTATTATTATTATTATTATTATTATTATTATTATTAAATTTTGACTTTTTCTCGTCATAGAGTTTATCAGATCTCTTAATCAAAGAAGTGTGGGATACGAGATACCAACCCATTTTGAATCCAACATCTCATAAGGGAATTCATTGATATTTAATGTTAAATTTGAGAAATTTTATTTTTCATTTTTTCACTTAAAATCTACGTTTGCACAACAGACTGAAGGGCTAAAGAAACGAGTCACTTATCATAAACAATTTTATGGGATCAAACAGAAAGAGGATGGACAGCAAAATTTGTTTGGTACAATGACATCATAAATTGTGAGATTAAAATATAAATGAGAAGTGATTGTACGTCTAGATACAACAAACCAGAATTTGTAACTGCCGCCATGACTCAGTGGCTACCCAACAAACAATTCATAAAAAAATTTGAGAACTTCCCTCCTAATTTTAACAGTACATTAGTATTCTCACAGCTAAAAACTAATGCTAAATTAGCCTTCAATCCTAATTTGGCACTTTTTACAGCTAATACACACAGTGTTGCCAGATGTACGGCCTTGGCCGTAAACATACGGCTATTTTAATGTGAAACGGTTGTACGGCTGAAGGTTGGGCCATACAGCAAGATGTACGGCTTTCAAACCTTGGTAAGAAAAAAAAACTGTTTTAAGGGAGATTTAGAAGTAGCCTCATAGCTCTATGGTTCTCTAAACAGCTGATGAAAATTATTAATTAATTATTGATATGAACGTAGACATTTTGAGAAGTAATAAGTATGAACTTGGCTTGTTGTCATGATGGCTGCAGTTTTTCTAAATTTTAATGATATTATTAATTTCTTAGCAATTTAATTTTTAAGTACTTTATTTACTGTTTTTAAATGTTTTGCTAATAGAATTTTCAAAGTAAATATTATTCATATCACTTGAACGTAGGCCAGAGCAGAGTTTATTTTATTATGAAAAATTTGAAATTTATTCATTCAATTCCATATAATCACAGTTATCATACGCAATTGTTGGAGAACCATTGACCATAGAAAGCTGACATTTTTTGGAGTCATGTAAGTATGTTAGCTGAATATTCTGTGAAAATTTAGTTGAATTCGTACGTTTTATTCTCAATATTTCGCTGAAATTCTGTTCGAATTATGTGATTCAGGTGATATCAATTCAATCTACACTTAACTGGGAAACTTCATATTTCGAGAATAAAACGTATAAATTTAGCCAAATTTTCATAAAATCTTCAACTAAAGTCATGTCATACCCCATCTTATCTCCAAAAAAAGGTTAAGAAAAAGTCAACCCTGCAAGATGTACGGCTTTGGGTAGTCATATACGGCTTTTCAAAGGTTCGTGTACGGCTATTGTACTCTCAAAATCTGGCAACACTGAATACACAGCTATACAATTTCTTACTGCTAAATTAGCCATAAAATGTGTGCCAAATGGCTAATACACAGCTGTGTAATGTTTCACTGCTAAATTAGTTGCAAAAAGTCTGCCAAATTAAGAGTGAAGGCTAATTTAGCATTGCTTTTTAGATGTGAGAATACTAAAGTACCGCTAAAATTATCGGTGACTCCTAATTTTTTTACCAGTTAGCTGTGAATTGTTTTCCAGGTAAGTAGGGAAAGGCTACCGGAGTTGTTGGATTGAATCTACAGCCAGACAATTATTTTTCTAATTGTTTTAAAGTCAACTTTGATATTTTTGTCTACTGGAATACTTGATGGGGTCTTTTTTCCTTTTTTTCAGATTTTTCATCATAGGTTCTTGATAATAAAATAAAAATAAAATAAAAAGCCAAAGCCACTCCATGTCGTTGTGCCAAATGGATTTTGCTCTCTATCCTCTTTCCTGATCAAACTGGATGATCAAAGTTATCAAATCCGATTGTAAAACATCCATTGCTTGTACGAAGCTGAAATTCTGGAAAAATATTAACATGTGTTTGCTAAAGATTCTTTGAAAATTTCACTGAAATTATATCATTGGTTCTTAAGATAAAACTGAAATTCTAAAAGGGTTATATTGTGAATTACATTACAAAATGGTGTATTGCCGTACTTATGTCTACAGGGCTCTAGTTACGTATGTATGTCTACGCTAAAATAAAAATATTTTACTAGAAAGTAGTTACAGTCAGTAGAAATTCTCCAGTTATTGTATCAGAATGTTAAATGTTTGTTAACTCATTGTCTCATCGCTATTTAACAAAAATTAAAATTGTCTTATGTGCTTAACGCTTATTTTATTTATGTTATTCAGTATTCCGTAAGTCGTAACGAGACAGATGTTTACTGGGCCATTAGGCATCCAATCATCAACATTTTATGCTACATATTATGACTGATTTGAGAAAAGACAATAACGACAAGAAAATTATAATCGAATCGCCCACCAATAGAATATTCGGTAAGTATTTCATTGATTAATATCTTCAAATTCGTCTGATGTGTTATACTTATAACAATATTATTTTCATTTAACAAAGGTTTGAAACCTGAAATGAAACAACTAGGAAAACCATGCAACTCTGTGTGTGTCCATCAATGCACCAAAATCATTAATGAAGCTCAGCGCGCCCAAATTCTCAAATATTTTCACGGACTTGATAATGTGGACCTTCAACGTTTATTCATTCAAAAATGTGTTGAGAGAGATAACGAAAAAGAAACTGATACCGTCTATCATCGTTATTTCTTCACCATAAATCGGCGTCGAATTCGAGTTTGTAAATTATTTTTCATTTCTACATTGGGTATAAAGCCTAGTTTCATCATTGAAGCCTTGAACATTTTATACGACGATAAATCCTCTAATTCGAAAGAAGAGAAACTAGGGAATCCTAAAATAATTGAGGGCGTCATCAATCATATAAAGTCAATCCCACGGATCATCTCATGCAATGTTGACAAGAACGGAGAAAGAGAATATATTGAAACTAGCATCAACGTGGAAACGATGTATCAACTGTACATTAAGTACAGTAAGACTCAGAATTATCCGCAGGCGACGTTCGAAGTATATTCAGAAGTATTTGCCAGTAAAAATGAAATTTTCAAAAAATGCCAAGAATCAGTCCCCTTGCTTGGTCCTAATGAGGTGACGCTCATCACATTGAAGGCAGATAATAAATCAACTTGAGCGATAAAATATCCCGTGCTTTTTTTTTTTTAATTCGCCTGTAAGTTGTATTCAAAATTATTTACTTGTGTTCCATTAGAAATTATCATTTTTTATCATATTAGTATCCATAGTGTAATTTTATATATATCTATAGTAAATCGCGTTTTACCTATCATATTTTCATCTGTATTATGTTTAATGTCTGTAATTGACATTTTTTCGTCAAAACGGGCCTTTAACCACCGGGGGGTGAAGGAAATGCACCCTAAAGTGTCTTTTGTCTCCCCCTCGTCCGAAGGGGAAATTAATTTTTTTCTCACTTTCATCTTTTCCTGCTAAGGATATGTTCCAGGCAAATTTGCCGAAAAAAGAATGAAAAAGAATAGTACACTGTGTACCAAGGAGGTGAGTTTTTTTTTTTAATGTACTCATTTCTATTTTTATATAGAGCCTAAATTAATAAGACGTGTCGTAGGCGAGCATAGGGAATCGAAGACAAGGGTTGTAAACTTACGAGACAAAAGAAAATTCCCCTTTTGATGCACACCTTACTTTATATAGAGACGTTATTGTTGACCCAATGAGAAAATTGTAAGAACCTTTTTGTGAGGAAATTTATGGGCTTTATTTTCATATATTGATCCATTTGTACTGTAAAATTGAAAGGGAAGATGTTATCTAATAAAACGAGTTTGAGTTTTCTATTATCTTCATTCGCCATTAACTAAAAATGACTTCGTTATTAGTGAAATCGGATGATAAAAATTAATTTGTCGTTAAAAAATAGGGGTTACCAACGAAAATGTTTTTCTATGACTTAGTTTTTGAAATAAACAACAATTTAAAAAATGGCAATTTTTCCATCAATTAGCTATTTTTTATTCTTTAATTATGAAGAAATCATTAACTATAAAAAGAGAAATCATAGATGATAAATTTGAGTTAATTTTCTCTTCTTTCTAGCAGGGATTGAGAAATGGAAACAAAAACGATACTTATTGGTGCTGGAAACCGAAATAAATGAAAACACTAAAATTCTGAATTGGAAACCGAATCGGATACAATTAACAAATTAGTTTCAAGATCAATGACGGACATATAAAGGAAACTGAATGATGAACCATTTTATTTCTATTTCTAACCTGATTAATTTTTTGATTAATGTACACACCAGCACATTACCGTTGGAGGGATCTTTCAGATGATGCAAGAGGCTTTGGCCAAGGTATGCCACTTTGTTTGTTGGCAATGGTTGGGTGGTCTCTAGGGGGTAGGGCTTCATCCCCACTGTTGGTATACCATATATCAGCTCCCCTGTATTTGCCCAAAAAATCCCACCACCTATATCACGAATGAACCACATACTTCAAATTCTCATCATAACTTTAAAAATATCACTGAAAAATAGTCTACAAAAAAATTGATAAAATATTCCTCGTATGACATTCGAACCATCGACCTACAGTTCCGTAGCATAGTTTACAAGATAGTGCTACGGCAGAACTGAAAATTAATTGCTCCAAAATGATTCACATATTTGGAGAAAAAAAAAAAGGTGCGAGTTTCTCTGGGGACTCATGAAAGACTGATGTGTAAACATGAAAATATCTGAACATAAGTCTCATTGCATTGGTGTGTGGTTGTGTGTGTGCAACACTCATTCACACAAATGTAAGTGACAGTTGAAGAGTTACGCAAATCTGATGATTGTAATTCTCAATTAGCCCCTACTGTAGGCCAAGTGCTAAGGTGGTGTTTTCACATCAAAAACGTAAATTTGACCAATCATAGCCTCCTTACTTTGCTCCTGCTACTGGCTTTTCTTATGATTAAAAAAAAAATTGTTAGGGATTTAATTTTTCGAGAGGCAATATTACTTCCAACATTTAAGGCGATAATCATCTTGAACTACAACTTCACAAACAGTTTTGATTAAATTATTACCATCCAATTTTAAAAGTTGCTGCTTGATTAAAAAAAAAAAAAAAAAAAATCGATTTTTGTCAAGTACTTTTGAGGTAGTTTCCGAAGTA
Source organism: Ericerus pela (assembly GCA_011428145.1). Lineage (NCBI taxonomy): Eukaryota > Metazoa > Arthropoda > Insecta > Hemiptera > Coccidae > Ericerus > Ericerus pela. The sequence continues at coordinate 469,440 of WOFM01000402.1, forward strand.
CAATATACTTATGCAAATACTGAGTTTCAAAAACATTGTATGAAGCTTGGTTCAAAAACAAACTTTATTAGCTCGTAAAAAAAAGTGAATCATGTTACAAATTAGATTAAAAAAAAAAAAAAAATGTATTAAAGCTAGAATGAATATCACAGACAAAAAAGTTTCAGTTACTTAGTCCCAATAATTAAATGTTATATAGGTTGTTCTTCACTTTTCAAATCGTTCAATGTTATAGAATCTTGATTTATCGGGACAGCACTGTCAACCAAACATTGTATACTGGTACACTCTTGCTCGACTAAATTATTACAACTATCACTATTACTACTACAACTATTACTTATACTGCTACTATTAATATGCGACGGCAGTATTCTGTTTCGTCCCAAGCTACTTCGCAATATGTTGGCCACATCGAGAGCTGTTAACGTACTAGGAGATTGTTCGTTGGGTAAATTACCGTCGGGGACTGTGACGACGACGGCAGACGAATTAGCGGTGGGCACCACACACCGTCGAGATTGATTTATTTCGACTAGAACCGTGGAGTAATCTGGAGGCGGTGGTAACGGCCTTTGTATCGTTTGATGATTATCGGAGGTAGAAGGTGTCGCGTCTGCGTTACCCAAGGCATGAGCTATTCGAATAACACTTCGACGAAAACTCTGCCTCAGTAATTTTGCGATTCTGTATGAACCCAACGGAGAGAAGTTACAAGATATTAAATGGCGAAATGAGTAGGGGGTGAAATAAAATATTTAATAAAAAAATCAATGCTAACCGAGCTCCAGTGGCAGTTGAATAGGAAGGTGGAGGAGTATATTTAGGTGGAGGATCATCAGTGACTGTTGAGTTATTACTATTACTATTGTTGTTTCTGTTATTTGATTCGACATCGTTGGAATTGAGATTATGTAAATTAGATGCATTTTCCACAACAGGTCGGTACAACATTTGAATTCTCTGAAAGAATAAGGACAGCATTTAAAATTCAAATACATATCAACAACGAATTCTTTTGTCTTAAAAAAATAAAAAAACTGCAAAAATTGAATTATGAAACTCAAAATTTTAAATAACACTAATCTTCGGCTAACTGGAAGAATTATTTTCCTGGTGAATTGAAAAAAATGTTCCAACCAAAATAGTAAAACACAATTTATTCTGAATACGGAACCATCGGGTGAAAGTTCAAAACTTAATTACTCTAAAAGGATAAATTTTACAATAGATATGGGTTAATAAGAATGAATCTAAGCCTGAAACTGAAATTAGCAAACGACCATTTACAATCAGTCACACAACGTTTCACATATATCCTACGAGTTACAAGTAATTCAGTAAAGAGACGTTTTTTATTCGGACAAATTAGAATACTTTTAGAAAAATTTTTAAGTATTCCTCTTTTTTTTCTCACAATTTTTCATTTCGGCAAGTGAAACAAAAGAAAAATGAAAATCTGGTGGCATTAGACCCTTTGCCCTCTATTTTGACATCCTTGCAGAAATGAATGTATCGTAAGTATTGCGTCAGAAGTTAAAGTTGCTGCATCAGTACAACAACTGTAGTCGGGTTTAATTAGGGCTCAATAAAAAGGTACACTATCTTTCGCGCTCATTTGACAGAGAAGGAGGGGACATCAGATGATTAAAATGAATATGACCTTTTCTGTAGGAAATTTGGTTTCAAACATTTTTATACCAAACTATTTTTTCGAAAAAATCTATATTTGTTGAGATAAATGTGAAAAACCGGTTTGGGAGCATATTCACCCTCATTTGCGGACGCTCGTGGCAGGGGCAATGTGACTTTTAGTATGTTACTTTGGACACCTAAACCGACCGATTAGTGAATAAATCAAAACTATTCTAATTTATCTGAATAAAAGTATTTTTTATTTTCATTTGACTGGACTAAAGAGTGGGAACAAAGAGATGCTCACCAAGTGTCAACGAGCCGCTTAGGTATAATTTCAAAAATATTGATTATATTAATTCCTTTGAACATAGGAAAATGGACAGTATAGCATCGTTCTGTGCACCCACTCACTTCCGAATCTACCAACTATTTCTTCATGATTTTAAATTTTCAGAACATTATTTTAGTATCGATAAATATTGAAAATTTGATAAAAGCATGAATCCACGGGGTCAATTTTTTAAAGAGCTATGAACAGTTTTTTCCAAACAATTTCGATTTTAAAATTAAGTGCAGACAATTTTTAATTAAAAAAAAAAAAAAAATCGATAAAAAAGAGAAAAATAACTTTTTTTAAATTTCTCCAGGAAAATCTAGAGACAAGAATATTATTGAAGATGGCGCTCTTTTCCTCCATCCTATAGCCCTATACGTAAATTTCGTTTAATTTCATGACCAATACTTTTTTAGTAGTACCGACTTACATAATTCTAGTCCCTAGATTTTACTAGAGAATTTTCAAAAATGCTTTTAGCGCCTCTTTGTTTTTGTTTTTTTTCTGAAGTTGGTTCTATTTTTTAAACACCATGTTTAATTTAATGATTTTTCGTTGCATTCAGTTATATTTGCGTTAACGTCATTTTTTATTGCTTTGAAATTTTTCAAACTAACAAATTTTTACAGACACCTATCTCAAAAGCTATCGTACCAATTGATCTCAGAAAATAAAAACATGGGATCACTATGGGTCCATGAGATCATCCTTTTACATTTGAAAAAAAAGTTTATCAAAATTGGTGTGTACAGTGAAGATCGAGTTATAATGGAACAAACATTGGAAATAAAACATATAGCCTACAAATCGAATTGATAACAGCTTCTACTTTTTTTAAGTCGGTTAAATATTAAATTTGTACGCTCAATGCGGGAATTCTGGGGGTTAGGATAAAAATTTTTAAACGAATGTGCCATGGAATTAGAAAATTTATACCGTCAAAAAAATTACGAACAACCATACAAATCTAACCTCAAATAAATCCACAGGCCCATCAGTAAGGTACAGATAACTTTGAATGATTCCGACTAGAGGAATAAGACACAGTGGCAGGACCTGTAGAAAACATCCGAATTTACGACTCCATTGCGGCCAGTATTCGTAAAATTTCGGAGAATGCCAATTGTACAACATTCGATAACCTCCGTTCTTGAATACTGACGTAGACAATAGCTGCAATTGAACATGAAAAAACAAAAATAACAATCAGCAAACGCGATATCGCTTGGCATTTATTCGTCGCTCCAAATCGATACAAAATCTTGTAAGCATTCACCAGTAAGGTCACGGGCAAAATGACATTCCAATTGAACGAAAACATGGGAGCGATCCAGTTTTGTAGAAAATAATTTGATCGGACGAATAACGTAGCTACGATGGTTTCGCCGCTGTACGGTCTTCCGCGTACAATAAATACGGCTCCAAGTTGCAGCAGATACAGTATCATAATCCACCAACCACAACCGACCACATAATCCATGAAGTAAACGACGAAAATCCCACTCTATCAAACAAACATACAGAATTTGCAAATTATATCTTTATATAACCGAATTTTTCAATGGAAAAAAATTTTCCTGAAAGAAAATTAGAAATTCGTCGACCTTGTAGATACTCTCAAAATTGATACGTTAAAAAACGAGTGCAGATCAAGCAAAAATAACATTAAAATAAATGTACAAGCCAAGAGAGAATAAGGTAGCAATAATGTGTGTTTCCCATTCTCCAAGGTAACATAAACCATTAATGTTCCTGTCTGAAAACAAGAAAATAAAAGACGAAACTTTCTCGAATTAAAAAATTCACAGAGATGAATATTACATACATGAATGTATCCAAAGTAATTTATTTATTTATTTATTTATTTTTAATTTTTTAACGCAAGCTTGTAATGAATTCTAAAAACGAACCGAAAATTAATATAAACTTATTACAGCAGAAATCAAAGCCATTACCCATTGGTTTTTCTTCCAAGACCAGTTATACTTTATCATACTGAATGGGACCAATTTCCATTATTTATTATGTATAGCCTAACTTATTTTTCGTTGTAATTTGTTTTCAAACTAACTTAGACTTGAAAACAAAAAATACAAAAAAAATAAATAGAGAGAAAAGTAAGCACTAACGCAGTGACGAGTAGGTATAATAAAGAAGAAATTATTATAATTATTATTATTTTCATTCGAATTACATTGCATTATCCAAGTCAAAAAAAAATCAAAGATGAATGCAAAAAATATTAGAGATAAGAAGAAAATTTGGTATCTTAGACTGTCGAAAATTGATTGTAAAATTCAGTGGACACCAGGTCTACTATAAAATACACAGGAACACAAGAGGTAGAATTATCTACTATTTCAGGAAAAATTTCATATCGAATGCGAGAAAACTTACCTCAGTGGTTAAAGGAAGCCCCATAACAAAACCGCCTATACACGTAAACCAGGCAATCGTCGTCCAGCACGGCTTCAAAACTTTAGCGTTTATTGACACTATGTTACTTATTATACCGTACCAGATAGCCAGCTATGATGAAACAGAAAAAAAAAGAAAGAATGTAAAACAATATTCTGTCGAAAACGAATTGTTGAAGCACCGTGGCGTGCAGAAAATTAAAGGGTAAGGGGGAAAAAGTGACAAAAAATAACTATCGTTTTTCGTATTTTTAAGCTATTGCACAACACATTTTCAACGCATGGGCGTAGCCGAAAGGGTTGCAAGCGTTTACTTCCCTCTAAATTTCGAGAGAAAAAAATTTGTCACCTTTTTATTTATATACATATAAAGCAAAAAATAATTTAAATTTGCTCTTAAAAAAAATTTGCCTCCTCTAAAACTTTTTTGACACGCTACTGTTCAAGCGTAAGTACATTAAAATGATTAAAAAAAAACTATCACCGAAAAAGTGAGTAAAAATAATCATAATACAGAAAAAAAGAAAATTAAGCTTTCTAAAAAAAAATATGTAAGTCAGGTATACAACATAATTATACGGTATCTTATGACGTTCGAGGATTGAGTTTTTTCTCTGGAAATTTCAATCATTGGATGGAGATATACACATCCTGGTAATATCGTCGAATTCAAAGAGAGGGACCTTATGCACTGATACGAAAATTAAAGCAAAATTATATCCTTAATGTAAGATGGGCAATACACGTTCCGTCACCATATCATCTCTTAACTTGCCACCTCTATCTCGACCCTATTTTTGATGAAATGACTCGCCACGGAATTTAGAATTAAAGGAATTAGGCACAGTGTAACTCGTAACCAAATAGAGGAAAGGAGGAAGTAGATAAGAATACAAAACCTTCATTTACTTATCATCCCTCGTTAATAATGAATAAAACCGTTACAACCCATTATACAAAAACTGGCACAAATTGGTAGCAACTGAGGAACAGTGAGGGCCACGCCCCTTTTTCTAGATTTTTCAGTGGCTACCCAATGGCTTTCTTATTCTGCTAGGATAGTAACCAAGGAGCAAATAGGGAACTAATGGTTTTTCACAAATTTTCAGTTGCTCCCCAACTGCTACCTTGTTGTGGCAGGGTAGCAACCAAGGAGCAAATAGGGAGAAACTGGTTTTTCACAAATTTTTACTTGCTCCCCGACTGCTACCTTGTTGTGTCAGGGTAGCAATCAAGAAGCAAATAGTGAGCAAGTGGTTTGTCAAAATACGTTTTTCTCCCCAATTTCTACTTTGTTGTGCCATGGTAACAATTGATGAGCAAATACAGGGCAAATTGTGTTTAAAAATACTTTTCTTTGATCCCCAATTACTACCCCATTATTTGAAGATAGCAATCAAGGAACATATAGGGAGAAAGTTATTCTGAATTTGACGATAGTTGCTAACATATGGCTGAAGGCGCACATGTTCCCAATAGAGTAGGCTAGAGATAAAAAATACAGTGGTATAATAAAATCTGTATTAAAAATATAACCGAAAAGTAAAAACCTGTTGAGCGATGCCGAACATGATGAACACGAAATAAAATAGAACGGACCAAAATGGCGAAATATTTTTCGGCCCCATAGCCGCGAAAGTGGCAGGAACTAATTCTGTGGCCAATCTCAACGGCTGATAACCACTTTCTTGGCAAACGTTGGTCGTCAGCTTCATGGTACGCTCGCCCAATATTAATCCGCTGTGTGACATCCACCTTATAGGAGTTGTGGCGTAACTGTATGGCAATGGAATATCCATTCGCTGGAGAAATATATAGGTGGCAGAACGTTCTACGTGAAACGGATCAAAAGACAAGATCGTTAATGGCGTTATGGAAAGAGTACCTCCCATCTCTACACAAAGACGTCAGCCGGCTACTGTCTGTCACAGATACTTACCAAAGGAACTAGGTAAGTATAAGAAATTATTATATCCCAATAATTGTGAACACATATTGGCGATAAATGCAGACAGCAGAAGGACTGAAACCGTGATGAAGATCACCAATGCGGAATCTCGATATAAATAATGTTTTTGTCGATTATGTGATGTGATCTGCATAGCTGAAGCGCCAAAAACACCCCAGGTAAGGAACACTTCGGTAAATGCAGCAACCCAACTCTGTGAAACAAAAGTTAAAAAATATAAAGTCGCATATTTTAACTTATTCTGTCTATCTAAACTCACTATAAATCAAAAAGAAAAACGATAAATAACAATATCAAATCAAAACATCCCAATATCACTATCTATATATAGGCCTATAGTAGGTCTCAGTATCTTAATGAAAAATTTACGAAATGAGAATTTTTCAACAAACGTCACTTTCAGCAAGTATTCTAGCGAATTTTTCGATTTGAAAGGGGGCATCTTCCCGTGTATAATTTTTGGGGATCTTATGACGAAATTTTTTTTCTCCTTACTTGCACCCGCCACCCAGTACCTATTGTTTACCAGAGATTAGCAAAGCAATATAAATGGACAAAAGGAGATCTATTATAACATAATGTTTATGTATTCGGAAAATAAGAATACAGTTACATTTTCTTTCAGAATTTTCTAGAAAAACGAAAAGTATCAACCATTTTTTCCATGTACTGCAAAATTTATTAATTTTTTTCCATTGTGTTGTTGAATTTACGACGTACGAATTACGCAATAAAATTTACTACTATTGTCCCGTACTATCATAGCATAACAATCCCTCTGTAATTTAAATAAGTTGATTAAAAAAAAAAAAAAAAATCAGAAATTATGCACATTCTTAACTATAATGGTATCCAATCCAAAAAAACTGTTCCTTCAATTAAAATATTTATATTGTTTTAACGCTACTTTTCTTCTACGGTATTTTATTCACCCAACAACTGAAAAACAACAACAAAATTTGCAAAAAACGGTGATACTTTGTAATCGGGCAACCAAAAAATTCACGTCCAAACCAAATTCATTATTTTTCAATTTAACTGGTAATTTAGCACATTAAAGATCGATGCTTACGATACCGATTACACAGCTAATTTATGTGAAAATAAAGAAAAATGAAAGGTAAAAAAAAATAGCTACACTTCAGCCAGGCCAAACAACTGCGAAATGTTCAATTACGCCCACAAAATGGGCGAATAATCAATTTCTACCACTGACGTAGGTACTGTTTTATGCAAAATTACCTTAGAGTTCAAGAAAAATTCACTCCAGTCTGTTTCGGAAAAGAAATTATGACTTTTGGACGTGTTGGGTAGAAATCCCAATAATTTGGCACACAACAACGTCATACCAAATATGGGCAACACGGAAAATATGTATACTATCTTTCCGTAGGATTTCAGACCTGTAAAAAACAAAAAAAAGGTAAATTATATTTGAAGTATTCAGGTGACCCAAATTGACAATATGAAACTGACACTTAGATATAGAACTACCTACCTACCTATATAGGTAGGTAATACATTCGAGCTAATTTACTAACCTTTGCTTAGTGATAAAAAAATTATAATCCAGACAATGGCCAAATTAAATGCAACTGAAAACTTCACATTCATGAGATCTTCTTCCTGTTTCAGAACGTTCCTACGCTGTAGAACAACGCCTCCGAAGTAATCCGGAACCGTTTGTTCTATTTTATAACTGCCGTTGTTGTATTTTAGTGTTCGCACGCCATCTGAAAACCAACAAGTTATCTTCTTAAATAAAAAAATTAATGAAAAAAAAAAAAACTTTTTTATTTCAAAATATGTAATATACCCTAACTTTTCGGTAATTCTACCAAAATAATCGAATTTAGACAAAAATTCATGGTTCAATAACACTAAACTTAGAGAAATAGCATAGTATTCCAGAACTTGAGTTAAAGTATACCCGAAAATTGATTATTAATGTTATTAACCCCACATCATGAAAGAACAAGTTTACAAGTGATGTTCAATTAAGCACCACATCCAACGCCACTCAAACCAACGTTTATTACATATATGTAGGATGTAGGTACGATTCAATTTCAAAGCCGCTTCTTCAAAGGTTTAACAAAGCCTTGATCAAACAGAATTTCAAGATACTGGTCTACCTATACCTTCGATTTTTTTATAACTCGATCTTTTGAGTTCCAAATAACAGGTACAAAGACTGTTAAAAAAGCTAAATAATGACTTTCTAAAGCCTATTTGCGCCTGCATATACACCCAAAGTTGTATTTATTTTCCACACCTTTCAAAATTTAAGAAATGAAAAATAATAGAAAGTGAAAAAATAATTTTCAAATGTTTTTCTAGACCTCGTCTAAGCACATTTCAAAGTTATCGTAGGAGCAAAAAAATTATTTTGCAAACTCGCACATACATCACACCGCTTTTTTTCGAATAATATACCGCATGCATGTCTCATAAAAAACGTTAATTTATAATTCTAATATAATTTAAATCCAAAATTTTGAAATTATATCCAAATGGTCACATAATTAATACTAAGAATCAATGAATAATAAAGAACCGATTGAAAGTCTTGATACTCGGAAATCCTCGACGTACCGTATCACTTTTCCAAAGTATTATTCTAAAGAGGAGGTGAAATCACAAATTGACAAATCATAAAATCAAGATTATAAATTTTCAATATTCTTGAATACATTTTTATCAAAAATGTGTCTGATATCAGTCTCAGTGATACGAGAGGTCACATCATCAAAAACTAAGCTGCTACGTTCAGAAAGTAAAGTGAATTGCTAACACATAATTAGGTATATTCTACATACAGTACCTATACATGTAGACTACGCACTGCCTCTGAAAACTTTGTTATCCAATACAATGTAACCATTAAATCTGGGGTTTCTTATCAGAGCACTCAAATATTATACACGAAAACCACAAAACAGAACTCATTAGGTATTAAATTTATTACATTTGAAGATGCCTATTTTTTTCTGGAAAAATTTCAAACTTTTTCTCGAATTTAACATTAATTGGGATTTCATTTTTGCAAAATTTCTTAAAAATGCAAAAAAACTGGCAATATAAATAGGCCTAATTCAAATTTGGTTTGGCATGATGCGTCATATTTTACAACAACGAAAACAATGGAGAAAAAGAGTGATTCTGAATATTAAGTACAGAAGAAAACGTCAAGGGAAATGCAAGCTTTAGAAAATACAGCTTATAATGCCTTATGAAATCATTCGGTTGTAAATTAATGTTCAAGATTTTTTCATGATTTTTTTTTAACGAATAATTCAAAAGATCATCTTTATACAAAATTTCAATTGAAAAAAATGAGAAAAAAAGCAAATTTTTGAACTAAAAATAATCTGTTTTCCCCAATTTAATCAGCCAAATTATAAGCTTCTTCGTTTTTTTTTCTAATCAATATTTTTTCTTCTCATACCTCCTACTGCCAATTTTCTGACAACGTCGCTAATTTCATGAATTAATGAAATTAAGTTATTAAACAACTTTTTTGGATAATAAAAACCTGGAAATCAAAAAATTTAGTAGCAACCAGCGAATGTTAAAAAAAAAATACAACAAACAAACATTTTTTTAACACTCGAACTAAAAGACAAAAATGTTCTGGTGATATCTCAATTTTCTGATTCCTGGAACATTATATTTTTTCATTTCTTATTAGTTTATGTCTCATTCGACAGGAACAACAATCATAAGAATATGAACATGAACAAATTTACATATATGCACTCTCTTTTTTTGGAATCGATTGGAATCATTTTAAATAACACAAAAATTAATGATTTTACATCCAAATTTTCTCCGCTTATCATAAAAATATTAAAATCTAAATTTTATTCACGTTTCAAGCTGGCAGAACAACATTCAGATTTTCCATTATTCGTCGCAAAATTTCTTACCTCTTCTCCTTCGACAGGTTTTAGTTCAATTCTATTAGATACACTACATAATCCGAAACAAAATAATTTTCTTTACAAGTTCAATGCCATCAGGTACGAAAATCGAATATATTATAAGTAAATTAATGAAAAGATAACCGTAAAAGTTTCATTCATGCAAACTCCCCCCCCCCCCCAAAAAAAAAAATAAATAAATAAATAAAATTCAAGAAAATGATTTTATGATAGAAAAACGAGATATGCCAACTTAACAATACTTTCTACCGAGCTACGCGAACTTACAGAAACTTTCTACAAACAAAAAAATAAAAGCAACTAGTTGAGAAAGTAACATAAAGGAATTAAAAATGCACAATTTTTTCGGACATAATAATCATAATTAAACTGATTAGCATATCGGCTTCGCTATCCGATGAATATTTTGCAACGTGATTTGCTACAGGACGTAATAACAAATCCGAATCTATTTTGCAGAAAGCTAGAAAAATTCACAAAAACCGGATGGTCAAACGTCAACTTTCTATAGCAGGCTATGCATATGAAATGAATCCTCAGAGTGATTTTCTCTTCTATTTAGAAATCCTACAAAAAATTGGTCTGATGGATCTCATAACGAACACCAAAAATCATCAATTTTAATGTTTTCGATTTCAAATTTATAATAATCAACTACAGAAGCATAATTTAAAAATACAAACAGGAAAGGGCTACGTAATAAAGAATTACGGATCAAGTTTCATCCGGTTGAACAGTGCATGCTTATAAGGAAAGGAATACAGTAATTTTAGCACCTTCTGAAACGACAACTAATTCAAAGAAGCCATCCCAAAACGAAATATATCTTCGTTTAAATCTTTAAGCGATGCTACTAAGCGACTAGATTTACAAATAATGAGAACCGCAACGAAAGGAAAATTGGTCTTTGAACGTTGTAAAAGGATCCCAGTGAAATAACTGACTTTGTCATTGTGACTAAAATTCTGTTTTCCACCGCACTCAGAATGTTGATATTGAAGTAAAGCTATACTAATATTTATTTTCCACCATCAGATGCGGATCCACGGTTGGAAAAAGAGGGAAATTTTCCTCTCCTAGAAGCAAAAAAAAAAAAAATGGAAGGGAAAAAATGAAAGTATGACACAGAATCCGGATAAAAACCGTCCAAATTTGTTGAAGAGAAAAAACTCAACTTTACAAAATTATAGGCATTTCATCCCCCACCTCCCCCCCCAAAAAAAGGAAAAAAAAGATCAGAAACCATATTGATTACTACCTACATTAAATGTATGGAAGGGAAATATTAATAATACTATGTTTTTAAAAACTGAATTAAAAGTAAGGGTGTTTTAAAATATTATGCTTTTGTCTCTTTCTCAAGAGTTTCCTATGTAATTTAATTTATTTAAGTTACTATAATATACATTTATAAGTTAAGAAAAAATTATACTTTTTGCAATATTTATGGCCTTTAGTTATTTAGTGAGCGTTTTTTCTGGGGTTTTTTCGTGTTCACGAGAAAAATAAAAATCCCAGTTAACACGTTGTATCTTCATGACATGAATGCTCTACGACCTAATGGGCCAACCAATTTAAGCGTATTTTATTTTTAATTAAATTCGCAACCAATACCTACCTAAGAAAGTTTGAAAGGTCAGGAGTGTGTGACCATCTTTCAAGTACAGTAACTCAGATTTTCTGAAGGAAGTGGCTTACATTAGCTGCTGAAATAAGAAAAGAATAAAGAAAGGAAGAAGGGTTTCGCAAAAAATATCACTAAAATCGTCATATTTTCCACAATTTTTTCAGACTGACGAATGTTGTTGCATTATTTTCACCGCAATTTATGAATTCACAATATTTGTTTGAATTACGAAATAATTCAAAAAAGCCAAGTGAGTAAAAATCGTTTCCACATTTTAAACTTTCCCTTTGAAAATAAATCGGTCCATTTTTATAGACAAAAATTTTATCACAACGTTTACACTTCCACACAAGCCAAATCTTACGATCTAACCACAAAAATTTATTCTTCACGACTTTTACCTAATTTTTTTAGCCTAAAACAAACGGTCATACTGGGCTACAATTACACATTATGGCGTCCTTCAGTCTCCTGTCTTCATCAACTCAATGAACAACCTCCTTTTGACGTACTTATACTTTGAACGGCAACCACCCACAAAAACCTATATCTGTGTAAATGTAAAACCTACCATTAAATAGGTACTTCATGTGGCGAAATTATATTGTCCTTCGCTCGTTGAAAATTTTCTCTTAATGTTTCAACAACAAAAACACAATCTCGTGACTCCCTTTCGAAACAGACCTATCAGCGTCTATGACCTAATTGTCAAAAAGCATAATTCATCAAAGTATTTCAATGGATCATCGTACAAAACAAAATAAATTTCTAATACATCCCGAAATTTAAATTAATAGTTTTATGATATTACAGTTAGGTTCTTCTTTTTTTTTTTTCGTTTTGTATTTATTTCTCCTCTGTTTTAAACATTAAAATGTGGATACATATAGTACCTACATGTATATATAGCTAGCTATGTCCGCAACGCATAATTTGACCTATAAAAAAAGCTTTAAAAAAATCACGAATTATACGCGACCGAATTTCATTTAACAAACGATTTTTTTTTTTACCTTCGCCGTAAAGTTCGAGAGGTTCCGCCCACCGATACACATCTTGCTTGGAAATAAATGAATCTCTAAAATAAACGAACATCCACGATACTCCAATTATACTGTAAACGCCAATAAATGCCTGAGACAACAATAACGCTATGCCGATACCCTGAAAACAAAAAATATGCGAACAAACAAAAATAAATAATCACATTTTAAAAACCAAATTGGCTCCTATATCACTCTACTAATTAGGTCATGAAAACGATTTCTGTAGGTATAATAAAATCCGCTCTCACCTTTAGTATATTTATCCGCGATTTTTACAACATACACCATATTTTTTTTTTGAAAAACACTGCTTCCCTCCCACCACAAGATTTCTCAGCCGCTAACTGAGCTACAAAGCTGGGGTTGGTGCAGTTGGAAATCGGAGAGAATTTTTTCAAATTCTATACTAAAATTATTTTTCTACCGTCATTAGTTTTTCAGGAATAAGTCGAGAAAAAAACTGAAAACTAATGAGAAATTTGCCGTTTTTTAAATTGTTATATATTTCAAAAACCAATGATGGTAAAACAAATTTCCAGTGATGACCCCCAGCACTTTTCACCAACAAATTCATTCCCATCATTAGTTTTCATCCAAAACAAACTAATTCCGAATAAATGGTGAAAGAAAATACAAGAACAAAACTATCCACTCCGGGTAATTTTTCTGTTTCAATAAAGTATGTTTTTATAAAATAAAATAAATTAGTATTTATTGTTAGTACGAGTCCGTGTAGCCCAGTACGTTAGGAGCTGTGCCTCTGATATAGTGTAAAGCCTCGTATATGTTATGATAGTACTAGCATAGTAATGGGGCTAGCTACCATATCTTTGTGATAAACCTAATTCACACTTGGCTAGTTTTCTAGCTACTGCCAGCTACTTGGGGCACTATTCTGTTGACAGTTGAAATCACTACGCCATTTTATTCATTTAAAGTCAACTTTAACTTGGCGGATAAGTCTTATAAGAATCTCATTAGAATCTTATACGGCGAATTGCCAAGTTTAAGTTGATTTTAAATGGTTGAAACAGCGTAGTGAATTCAACTGTTGACAGAATAGTACCCTAAGTAGTTAACTATTAGTATAAAAACCAGCCAAATGAGAACCAGGCTATTGTCTGGAACACTCTCGTACTAGTAACTGACTATACCGTGATAATTTACCAGCATGACTCCGCCCCCTATTTTTTAACGATAAATTCATTTTTACCATCAGTTTTCATCTAAAACAAAGTAATTGCGAGTTAAGAGAGGAAGAAAATACAACAATAAAAAATTCATTTAATTGTGGATTTGAGAAAATTTTATTTTCTTTCCAACGTATCAATTTAGGCTTTCTATTTCTAACAGTCACTGAGGAATCTTGAGGTGAAAAATGGAAGTTTTTGTTTTAAAAATTTAAGTGTTGAGTGTTGAAAAAATTACAGACAAAATATACCAAAACTGGGATTCCAATATGGGTAAGAAACTGTTCAGTAAGATAAGTGCTGGGTTTAATTCCCCAGACTTCTAAAACATATTGGAGTTTTATTTCTAACTTTTTTTGGCTATTCATGTGAAACAACAACAAAAAAATTATGAATTAAAGAGTATGGAAATATTTATCGTGAGAAGATTACCTACACCTGTTTGCAATTTTCTACTGTAGTGCAGCTCTTTGAAAATTTCTACTCACAACTGGAAAATATCAAAAACTAGTAGTTTACTTATTTCCATAATCATTCTCACTGTTAGTAGTATCAACTAGATTTCCATTGCTCCTCTTCTCACTACCAACAATGTGTCGTGAATTTAAGCATGCATACTACTTCGCACTTATTTTCTGCATAACTATGAGCGAAGCCGCAGGTTAAAGCTAATGTTTTTATAAATATTAATGCTATTCGTATCGCTGGTACTCAATCAATGAATTCTCAATGTTTCATAGTAAAGACTTTACCAATTTCTGTTTTTCGTACTTACTAATTTAACTTGGGCAAAAAATTATTCCTCTCACTGAAGTGACAATAATGCAATAAGTACGTTTTAAATTGGTTATTTATCGATTAACAACACTGATTTTCACTCTCTGAACAACTTTTATTTTATTACAGACTTATTTCTTTAAAAGATAATATCAAAAATCAAGGGCATACAAAGTTCCATCGCAAAAGGGAAAGGGGTTTAAATATTCTCTTACTGTTCTTCTAACTCTCCTCCCGGTCATAACACCGTAACAAACCACGAAGCTGAACTATTTTTAAAGTCTAACCTCTTTTCTTTTGTTAAAAAGAAGTCCAAATACGCAGAACCCTCTCCTTATGTACGCCCTTGGCCAGAATAAGGAATACTGAAATCTGAATTAACCTCTAAGTAGCCACAAAATGGAAAGTGAAGGTAGATGAATTCATTTCACACTTTGTTGTACTAATGTAAGGATTAAATCTTCAGCCTTTAAAATCCCATCTACATGACGAAACGGGCTTGGAATTACACAAATTTTCAAAATTTGTTGTGATCAAAAACCTCAATTTCCGGAATCATCAGAGGTTGTCCAGGGTTGCCCTTGGAATGTCATGTTTATCTCATGAGTAAGTAACACTGTACATGGAACGAATGAAATATTACCAAACTCCGTTAAAAAAAGTAAGAAAATCTGAAAATAACTTGAAAATCCATTTCTGCTTTTATGTAATCCATCCAGATTGGGCAAAATCCATTTCTAAACTTTGTTCTGCACCGTCATAGACAGTAATCACAGTAGAACACATGTACAGATTAAATTTAGGATAAATGTTTTTCTAGATTTGAAATTACAACTGAATCAAAGTTTCATATTATAAGAAAAAAAAAAAAGGAAGCACATTTGTTCCATATTAGTGTTCATAGTCTGAAATCCAAAAACTGTAAAACTGTGCAAGACTTTGTTATCAGTATTATCTTAGCTGGAAATTATAATGGTCTTTTACCATAAATCAAAATAAAATTTCACCATTGCATACTGAATGGAGATGACACAGTGTACGAGATTACATTTATTGAAATATATTTCATATAATTAGACAAATTTATATAATTTTAGAATTATCATTTTATAAAAACTTTTTAATTTGGTGAAATGGATCCGGAAATAACCAAGTTTTAAACTTCTAAGATTTGTGAAACATCAGACCATACCAAGAGTTACAAAGCTACTTTCAACAAAATTATGTCTTCAATCTTCGTATCATATATACTGTGTAAAACTATCATGAAAAAAACTATCACAATAGTACTCAAATTAAAAACCAGAATCATGAAAAATCTAATTTCTTCATTTTGTCATCAGAATAAAATTATTCTCATAGGTGAGAAAGAAAAAAGAAACATTAACTTTGTTCCACACCATCATATATAGTACCAATCAAATGAAGAGAAACTAATAATATTTTTTGGATTTAGAAAATTTTGTCACCAAAAATGCCTTGTTTGAAAAATCCATATTACCATAGGGGGAAGCTCAACGAGAACTATGGATTTATTTCATACCAGTGAATAGTATACAAAGTTTGGAGACAGTAAAAAAATGTGAGACTTCACCATAATTATTTATCAAACTGAAAATAATTATGAAAAATCTATATCTCTGAATGCAGTTTCATAAACATGCATGTATAGGCATGATTACAGAATTTTTCCAAGTACACAATTGGAAAGTATACAATTTGGTTATCACCAAGTATTATAAAATAAGAAAACCACGAATGTAGGGTGAAATAAAATCTAGAAAAACTATAGTCTATTATTAAAAATCAATGCCAAACTTCATACCTGAATTCTAGATAAAAATACCAGTGTTGTGGAGATTCTCATTACATTCAAATAATTAGTTCCACATAATTAGTCACATAAGTATAGTGGTAAAAATTAAGATCTTCCATAATCTTCTCAATCAGGAGAAATGTATCCGAAAATTACAAATTTCAAAAAATTAAATTTTTCTTAAATCCAGTTCTGTGAAAGTTCTTACTAAATTTTTCATACCGGTCCCGGGAACATCTGTATCCTAAATCCAATCCGTACGTATATGTTCTACTGTGATTACTGTCTATGATGGTGTGGAACAAAGTTTAGAAACGGATTTTGTCCAATCTGGACCGATTATGTGAAAACAAAAATGGATTTTCAAGATATTTTCAGATTTTTGTACTCATTTTAACGGAGTTGGGTAATACTTCATTTGTTCCATGTATGGTGTTACATACTCGTAAGATAAATATAATATTCGAAGGGAAACCTTGGACAACCTTCGATTCTGGAAATGCAGGTTTTTGATCATATTAAATTTTGAAAATTTGCGTATTTCTGGGCCCGTTTCATCATATAGATGGGATTTTAACGGCTGAAAATTTAGTTCTTGTATTAGTACAACTAAGTATGTGAAATGAATTCATTTACCTTCACTTTCCATTTTGTGGCTACTTAGAGGTTAAGAAAAAATCAGAAAATTTCGAGAACTGATCTATTAATAGGGCCTACTAAAAAATTTCTGCGGGCTTAATCGATTCTCAATATTCTCTGATTTTTTCTAAATTCAAACTAGGTAGTTTAACAAACATTGAGTTTTGGGTACGTCCACTCAATTCCTAAACTTTTCCAATTAAGTATGTATTATATTCTCGGAGAACACGAAAATTTACATTTTTGGGCAAATGTTTTTAATTATTTATTTTCGCTTGATATACCAATTCCTGAGGTGAAAATAAATATAGCTAAGTTAAATTCGAGTTTCATTTTATTTCAATTACTCGAGTAGTTTTTGACTAGGTACTCATGTTGACTCAAAAATGGGGCGTACCGAAAAATTCAACTAATATTAAATTCAATACCTACATTTACCAGCATATAAATACGTATTTTCCGTTTGATCAAATTACTGTGTAGGTAACAATAGTGATCACGAAAATGCAGGGCTAGTGATCACTCGAAAATGCGCAGTGATGGAAAAATTTTTTGATATACCTATACTGTATCAATTTTTTTCTTTTCAGTCGGTGTTAAAATTTCAATACTTCGCTGAATTTTTCGCATGCTTTTCAAATATTCTTCCGACCTTTCAAGAAAATTTAACGATTTTCGGTTTACATTTTAGAAAACAATTTTATTTATAATAGTTCTTAGGTACCTATAAGTATCACCGCGAGTTCTTAACCTTTTTTTTTTTATTGTACAATTGGTCATTTTATAGTAAATTATATTTTCTACTACGCTCGCAGTACAATACTTACTGAAAGTTTTTTGTACGTTTTCTAAAATTTAACACTTTTTTATTGCTGATCCTCTAGTTCCACATTTTCCGTAACGAACTTATTTTGCTGCACACCAATATTTATTTTCTATCGATTTATGATTGCTCTGGTAGATATCAGAATAGACAATTCTGCGAATTAAATACCGTACTTTAAAGTATTTTATGAGATCCGTAAAGGTCACACCAACTTCGAACGTAGGAACTTCCTCGACGTACAAAATATGACGTTTTTATTACACATCGATGGGGGTGCATCTTTATGTTATTAGTCTGGTTTTTCTCTCGCGCTTCAGAGCCGGTCTTCGATCATTTAGTACTGAATGAATACTCACGCAAACACAAAAATCCAGGCCAACCAACATGCTAACATTTAAGTGAGCATAGGTTTACTACACATGCGCAGTAAACCCATGCCCATTTTTCGCCTTTAGAATGATTACACGTTTCGTTAACATTGGTGAGATAGGACTGTTAGGTATCCGATACTAAAAGATCGAAGGGGTGGACACCTTATCAATATCATGATTCTGTAGTACTATTATTCTTTATATTTAGCCAGTTGACGTCCATATAATTATATGCACTATGCGATCTATTATTATGGAATAATAGTAAAAATAAAACAATGTTAAATCGTATGATAATCAGTTATTCCACACGTACATTACTAGTCCGACGCATGAAAAAGAAAAACACTGCAACTAAAGGTTTGTTTAATTATTCAATTGGGATTATTGTTCGAATTTTTCTAAAAATAAAGGGAAAAAATTCTACTCATAAACAACATTTTTCAGTAGGCACGTACGGAATAAAATTTATATCGATTACGATTAAATACCAAGGTTTAGCAAACAAAAGCACTTCATTAATAATGTAGAAGTAATTTAGGTCACACAAGGTTTTCAAATATCAAATATTCAATTCAGCCATTGTGAAACAATATTTTACAAAAACTTAATCTTAACGAACCTACACAGTTTTAGAACTTCTTGTAAATTCTAAAGTCGGCAATATTCAAAAAATAAAACTGCAGGTAGGTACCTCTAAATGATAAAAAAATATCTACAATGTTCTTGATTAGTCTAACCATTTTGTAAAGGGAAACAACCAATAAGATTTCGTCTAAATTCAAAACTTTACTACGTAAGACGTTCAAATTCGTAAAGAGTAATTCGGTCCGATTTCAAGGATCTTTTAGATTATCAGAGTATGATTATGGGTTATACCCAACAGAATTCTCATAAAAGTCTGAATTAGCTCGATCAGAGGCGATGAAAGAAAAAAATTGCATTTATAATCGGTTTTTCGCTTTCTTTTTTTTTTTAATTGAAAAAATTTTGAGACGGAAAAACAGAAACATGGTCGAGTTTAAAAAGCATTCTCAAAATTGTGAAACATGATGTTTAGATTGGCCTATTTTTTATTTGTTTTTAGTCAATTTTGTATAAAGCGCCTCTATTCAATTACAGTAGGAATCGCGATATCAAACTGCGTAACTATATGATGATACTAAAAAAAAAAAAGGAAGAAATACAAATAAAAAAAAGAAGGGAAAAACGAGAATAAATGAAATGGAAGTGACAAAAATATGGAAGTTCAGAGAGAAACACAGAGAGAAAAAGGAGAGAGAGTTAACAGGAGAGATCTGATGGGGTCAAATATGAGGTGAAAAAAAAGTAAGGAACTGTGCTGATTCTCGAAGTTCATGACGTCATCCCAATTCAAGCCCCCACAGTGGCAATTCTACAGGTAAGCCAAGGTGGCTTAGCTCACACAAAACAAATCATCAAAAATGCGGAATTTTTTCTCACCCAAAAGAATATAGTAGGTATTTCGAACAATTTTGAATAAATTTCTGATTTCTATCAAATCGTTGAAACGGTATATAAATATCTATAGGTAGAAAAATAAATAAATTTTGCTTACTTTAAAAATAGGAGATATATGCCACATATTCAGTACACCAGTTCCAAGCAACTGTCCTAACGAAATATGAAACGTAAATAAAGGAATTCCTATCAGAACCGTCAGCACCAAAAACTGGAAAATAAAATTAGCTGAAAAAATAGACAAACACCGAATTAATTAACAATAATCGATAGGTACCGATCAAAAGTTATGCAGAAATGATATTTATACGCGTTAATACGATACCTCCAAAATGGATACTGAATATGGCAAATCGGCTGATATTGAATATTCCCAAAGTACATCCCAGACATGCCAACATCGAACTGAGGCCATGATTCCATTGCCCAAGGGGGCTCTCTGACTCTTGACTCATTTCATACGTTCTGAAAAAACAAAATAAATAAAAACACCAATATTTTAGTTATGTCGAGGACAAAATTCAGTGAAATATACATAGTTTAATAGAGAATGTAATAACAAACGCCAGAATTATCTCACTGATGGCAGGACTAAGTAAAATCATCTACAACAAACACGTTTTGTGCTCACTAAGTTAAAACAATACAATAAAAATTATAGGTAAGCAGGCACTTGTGCTGGGCCGCAGTCAGCTAGTGATCCGAAAAATTTGATTTTTGAACAAATTACGTGATCAAATCGTACACGAAAATTTCTTTGACATTATCCAGGGCTTGTGAAGAGGCAATAATGAATAACGTTCATTCATAGAAATAGTTTATGGATGACCATCTGATTTGCAGTCGACGATAATTTCCACTAGCGGGCTAATATAATGAGACAAAAAAAGAGGCAAAAAAGGAAAGAAGATGGGAGATTACTAACGGATCAGAATATTTAAACCTTGACTTTATTCGTTTATTTGTGAACGCTAATGAGAGAAGCGATGAGATTTTCTTTGGATGGCATTTATAGCTACACCAACTTCAGAACAGTCAAATACAGGGAAGTGAAAGTTTATAATTTTAATATAACTTAGGCTAATATTAAATGTAAGTAGATTTGAAATTTTGTGAACAAGTGACAAAACCAGAGGGCAACCTTTCATGAAAAATAAAACTTTTTCTTATCTCTCGAATATTTTGTAATTAAATTTCATACCAAAATCCCTAAGTCAGAAAAAATACTCAAAATCAATGTAAATATAATAGAAGAAAACCTAAGGGTTGATGAAGTACTTAAATTTCTTGTCATTTCTTGTCAAAAAATTACTTCAAAAATAAACCCCGCTACATTCTACTCACTATTTATTCGAACTGATATAAATATTAGTTCAATTTTTGTTCAGTATTTAATGTCTAATAAATAATCTGTAAAGAAAAATTTCATACTTATTCAAAACAGCAAAGTTTATACCATCAGAACAAATTTTTCAAAATTATGTACCTCTTCTCAAGAACTACGTACTCAATAAATAAAACTGATGAAAATCTGGTACTCACTACTAGAGCTAAAGAACAAATCGACTCGCAAGCAATTCTTTTTTTGCTTGGTTCTAAAAAAATATTAAATGATTTTAATGGTAGTTTTTGAAAGATTTGGATATTTTTGAATAATGTCAAAAATTTTACCACCACTGATTATTTTTTTGAATATATTCGAAATTCCACAGATCAACAAAACACTTTTCTAATTGATGAAAATCTGTTGAAAAGTTCTTTAAAATAATAAAGTAATAGAAGTTTGAAAAAGTGGATTTTTTAGAGGTGGAAAAACATGTAAAAGGTTTTCTTTCTAAGATAAGTTGAGAACAGAAGATGTAACTTATTCGTTTTGATTTTTTTTTTTTTTTTTTTTTTTTTTTTGTTAAAAAAGCATTCTTTTTCCGTTTTGTAGACACTCATTTCTCAACAACCTTTAAACCACAATCCAATAAAATTAGATAAATTTTTTTTACTATACAAAATGTAAATATCTGAACCAAAAGTTTCTCTTCAATATTCTTGAAAGAAGAAATCTTTTCTCCAGATACGTATTTCTTGAAATTAGTTAATTTAAAAAAATTCTCCGCTGAATTTGTTTAACATACCTACTGTGGTTTAATTTCTAAACAACACAAAGAAAATAGGAAAAACTGCTTTCAATAAATTTTATTCATATACAACAATAATAAAATTATTTTATAAATTAACACCAACTGCTCTCAGATACATGCGCGTCACGAAAGAAATTATTTTTTAGCTAAATCAAACAATGGAAAGGTGAGACTAAAAACTGGAGAAACTTAAATTTTAACTTCTTTTTTTCCCTCCAAATAAAGTTTCACGGTATTCACATACATGTCATAGGCTACATTTAAATACTGTTGGTCTGCCGTCAACAATTCATATTTTTAAGTTCTTTAGTAGCATAAAAAATACTAAATAGGTTTTTTTTGGGTCAAGTTTTGGACCATTTAATTCAATATTTGAAGGTAAAAAAAAACAATTTTTAAATATTTTTTTGCGACAGTAAATAAGAGATTCAAAATTTTTCCCTTTCAAATCACAACGAAAATATAAAATTTATTATCTTGAAATATTTTATCAAAACAAAATTCTACATAGAAAACGGGAAAATAATTCCGTGGGAAGTTTTCAACTTACGATAGTTGTTTACATTGAGATTATTGGATACTTGATTCCACTGCCTCACGTGACTCAATATGAAGAGAAAACGTATGTCATATAAGCCGCTTACGAATTGGCACCGAGTACGTTTTAGTTTTTCTTCGGATTTTCGACGACATAATATAGGTATATAATAATATATCTTATAGGTGATAATTTCTTAGATTCATCGAAAAAACACTACAGCATTCAAGGTAATGGTAATTTATAGTTGATTGATCCATTCCGTTGATCTCATGAGCTTTTCATTCATGAACAATCTGTTCTTTGATGACATGGTTCATTCATGAATCTTTTTGAGTTTTATTCATTCTTTTTGGTCTGAGAGATGCAACATCTTAGTTTTACGAATGGATGGGACGAAAAAAAGCAAAGCTGGATATACCAATAGGAGAATGGAAACGACTCAAGTTTAGCGGAATAACTTCCCCCGGTGTCACCTTGAGAGGTTTTTTCTGGCAAATAAAACAAACCTATTGTTTGTTTATTTGAGCGACGAGAGTGCAACTGTAAAATCAGATCCCTCCCAAAAATATTTATGAATTTCAAGATGTGATTCTATTCTCTTCCAAGAAGAAATCCTAAAACCGGGTTTGAAACAAGGCGCAACCAGGGAAGGCAACAGGAAAAACATGAGTTTATACTAATTGAACTTTTATTTGAGTAACTTACATAAGTTAACACCTACATCTGCTGAAAACGAACTAAAAGGCCAGAAGAGGACAAAAACTTTTTTTAAACAAAAATGAAAAACCTAAGTTAAGAGAAATCGTATTTGTTTTTTCTAACTTTTTAAACCGAAGTGAATCCATGACCAGATCACGGAAATAAGGCAATTATTTTTCCAAGTGAAATTTTTGACGACCGTCCTAATCACTTGTATCTAGGTGTTTACATTAGTTTAGAAATGAAATTCTCAATTATGAACGTGAAAAAAACAACAACATTCAAAAAATGGTTAAAAATATCCGTTTAAATTTTCTACCGAATTAGTCACCTTATTAGTGAGAAGAGATGAATTTTGAAGGAGAGCAATAACACGTAAAATACACTATAAGACAAGAAAAAAAGAAAAATTTTCATTTAATGGTGAGCGAAAACAAGACTAAAAGCAAGATCACGGTGGTCTTAGTCTAGCTGTCTGGGTCATGCACAGTCAAGTCTTTATAATAGTATCGGTTTTGAAAGATTTTTAAGACCAAATTAAACTTACAATAATTCATGTCCTTCCAAAATACAACCGAAAACAACAGAACACAAAATATTGCAAATTATTTAAGTAACAAAATTGCAAACATTCCGCAGTTTATTAATATTATATGTTCTTTTAAGTTTTGCGCTTGGTCTTGGTCATGCATAGTTGATCTTAATCTCGGTCTTGCACCAATTTCGCTCAACAGTATTTTAATTGACTGCACAAATTTTCATAAACTAATTAAGTAATAATATTGAGGGTAGATTCAACCATACTTTTTCATTAGTATCAAAAAATGACACCATTTTAGTTATCAAGTGCTATAACTTCTGAAAGGATGTTCATGGAGATTGTTTACATTTTTTTTTTTACATCCTATTTCCCATAAGGAAAAAAGCATCCATAATTTCCTTCTGGAGTTATTTTTTTATACAAGTGTTGATTTTATCATATACCTACTGTAACTATAATAAAACGAAATCATGTTTTAGTCATCAAAAATTGAATTTCTCACATTAGATATTTCTTTTCAAAAATTCCAGTTTTGTTCCTAGAAACAGTAATCGTTTCATACATGATTACCCTCTCAGCACTTGTAATTTCTGCAACCAGAGCGAGACTCTTTTCTTCTGGTCTCCCCAATTAATTGAACTCAAAGATCGCGTTCGACAAAATTCTTATGGTCCTAAACGAATATACCGTAGCAAGATTTACTTTCATCGCATTATAGAGAAAATTTTATTTTTTCCTTGAACCTTGGCGCCAACAACTAAATCGCAGAATAATGACAGGCCAACATAATAATACATTAAAAAAAGAAAAAAAAGTAGTTTAAAAAAATATTCCCACATTGCAGGTACAATATTTTCCAGTATTCTAAAAAAATATCATCACGTTCTCGCGGTTTGTTTCCGGGAAACCTTGAAACACAAAACTTGTACAAGTACTAAAAGGTAATTTCAACAGATGATTCTAGTAATTACAACGTGACCAGATAGAGAACAGCGATCAAAGATGTGTGTAAACAACTATTTGCATCGATAAAACCTATTGATTAAGCCAAACAGAAAAAAAAACATAAATACGCAGGTACGTATAAATGCAAACACACGAAAAGGTAACATTCCAGATAATTTTTTTACATTTCAATGCGCAAAACCAACTTTCCAAAATAACGAATTAACTATTTTTGACTGAAGAAATCAACGGATTTTCCGGGCAAAAATTTAATCGTTTTCAGCAATATTTTATAGAAGGAATTTAAATACTAATTCTCGTACGTTTCACAAATAGTTTAGCAAAACATGTACCTAATTTATAAGTGTCCATACTTCATGAAAAAATTTTTCACAACTACCTATACAAAGGATTTTGGCGAATGCACGAAACCAATTTAAAAGACGTTCCAATCTCGAAAAGGAACGCAAATATATCGAGAATAAAATTTTGCTTATATCGAAGACACCGACAGTTTCTTTAACAAAAACAACTTATACGAAGGTCATCTACATCAGACTTTTTATTGGCAGCATACTAAACTGATATTAGATGAAGACTGTATTCTGAGCAACGAGTAACAAAATAGATAATGCCATTAGCCTATTATATGAATGCTTCACAATAGAAAATATAGCAGTGGTTGATCTTCATTCGTGCTACTAATTAGTTTGTATACGAACACAAACAGCTCAAAAAAATAGAAACATGTTTCAACGGAAAAAAAATTTAGTACAAGTGAAACGTAGAGAAGAAGTTCAAAAATAACCACATATGCAGAAAGTATAATTTATGTTTAATTTCCTCACTAAATTAGGTACATTTTAAGGGTTGCTTCGAGACTATAGCGATTATTTTAATTAGTTCTTAGAAAAAATAAATTACACTCCGAATAACAAAGGAAATTTTATGAAACCTTTTGCGAATCTCCTAGTGCTCCTTACATAAAATTAATACTAAATATTAAGTACCGTTTAGTAATCAAAATCAATCCCAGTTTCACCCTTCTGAAATTTATTACAAAAGTTAATTGGATATTTAGAATTTTTTTTTTTTCATATCAATGAACTTGAATATTGAGGTCTGGTAGGCGGAACGTTTAGGTCAATGGTTTCCGACTTATGGGTCGTTCTGGCTTTCTAAATAGCAAACCAAGACCTCGTGGAAAAAAGTATAGGCTAATCTATGTTCAACCGTCACCAGTTACTCGATTTTAGATCGCATCCGAAAATAGTTTGGAATCCTGCTCGGCTTTGCATCTGAAATTTATCTTATCAGCCGCCACCAACATTCTCAACATAGATAAACCATACTTCAGGTAGATGCCCACAATCGAACATCGAAGATATATGACTCATAACGTGGCTGAAAGCTCCGGTACATAATATATTAAATATGAAAAAGCTAATATTGAAAAAAGATTTTAATATTTTTCAACGTTAACAGCACAATGGGGCTCTAAAACTCCACCAACTGTCAGGTTTATCTAAAAATTCATTTATTAAAAAGAACATTTCATTATTTGCCTATTGAACTGCAGCGTCAGCCATAAAATCTGCATCGTAAACTTTTTTAAACAAAATTTTAATTTGTTTTTACCGAGATAAAAATTTAGTCTTTTTTTTTTTAAATCTTTACTTTTTTGTAGGCAAAGTAATATTTTCGTTGCTCTCTAACTAATTTTGTATCACCATTATCAACTTTGTGCATACAGATTTTTTTCAGTCTATTGAAAGTTATTCATTATTAAGTGTACTTTTCTAAATAGGTACTTTGTTAATACGTGAAATTGATGGAGGTAAATGGTGGTCTTCCATTAGCTGGGAATGTACAATTTGAGGATAGCATAAATGTATAGAATCCGAATAGCAACAATGATAAATAAAACCATTAAATATAATTCTCGTTAAAAACTTCAAGATTAAAAGAAGTAAGTATACATAGTTTCAACTATTACTTTATTTCCATTTGGTATAACAAAATTCACGTCCAAAGTGCGCTTATCATCAGAAAAATTATGGACGAGTCACAGATTAACAGGGTTGGGTAGGTAAAATCATTCTCTTCCTCCCCTTCTCCAAAACAAAATTACATCAATTCAAACAATTTCTAAATGCATGTATTTGTATTATTATCACAAGTCTTTATAGTACAAATATCGACTTAACCACGAAAAAATGTTTACTAACTCGATTTTAATCGTTTTGGATGAGGAAGTACAAATTCTAGAACAACTTATTTTAAAAAAATGTTTCACTGAGCTCAAAAATAATTTCTTCTTCCTTACTAAAAAAAAAATCTCACGAAAGGCAGGTAAAAATGTTAATAAAGTTTTAGTAAAGTTTAAAAATCCAATACATCAAACAAAATTTTTCAAAAATCTCAACTTCAACAAAGAATTATAATTTTTTGGCTAAAATCCAATTATTATTATTATTATTATTATTATTATTATTATTATTATTAAAAAATTAATTTATTAATATTAATATTAATAAAATGATAAATCACTTTGTAATGAGAAAAAGAGAATTGAAAATACTTTTCTCTCTCACTATTTCATGTGTTTGTTTCCTTTTTCGTCTTTTTTTTCTTGCCTTTCTCTTTTTCACTCTAAATTCTTCTGTACACAATATATATATTTTATATATATATGTATATATATTTATATTTCCATTTTTTGCTCATTTTTTTAGGGAATCTGTGGAGCCTCCGCTGTTTTATCTATGGCCTTGAAACTCGGGGTAGTATTAGAAGCTTTCATGACCTACACATTCGTGTTAAAATTTTAGAAATTCATCCGCTTGTTTCGCAGGGAGGGATTCTCAAAGTTTTGCAAACCCACCATATTGCAATCACGATAACCCCCGTAAATTACAATATTTTGGCTTGAAATTTTTGCGGCAGTTGGAGACTATTAGGGACTGGTTTGGTATCGAATTTGAGCGAAATCGGTCAACTGGTTTTCGAATGGCAGCCATTACAAAATTTCACACTTTTGGAAAATAAATACTTACCACGGTTGATGCGCGGAAGATATTTTTAATTTGTTTCAATAGTTAATAGAATGATACCTACGCGGTGGGAGTCCCAATATTATTTAATTTTTTTTTTTTTTTTTTTTAAATTAATTAGGATTTAAATGGAGAGAAAATAAAGCAGTAAGAAAATAAGAAAATGGGAAAATGCGTGTCTTGCAACATCTACCATAGGTATCTACTTATAAAAAAAGGGAAAAAAACATTAACGTTTTAAAATTTGCCAGAATACAATCTTAGGCGAATGTTTGACTTCACGTAACCTTGTTCTATTCTTTGATGTAACACCCAAAATTTTTCATTAATACTGAGATTTTTCTTTCTCCAAACGAAATTTTGACCAATCGCCTCAAGTTTTGCGTTTAATGATCACCGCGATAGTCGAAAAACACTTCTCACAAATCATTCATCAAACATTTCGAGCAACATTTATTTCTTATCAGATGACTTGCGACGTTCGAAAATTGATAGCCTCGAAACGAGAAGGAACCTGCACAAATCGTAGGTCGTGGGTAAAATAATAAAATGAAAAGAACGAAGGTGTGTACGGAACTTCGTAATCGTATCCATCATATAATAACCACAATCAACTGTGTTTCGCTAGGCAGGGACTATAATACATATATAAACCATTCTTTCGAACGAGCAAAAAAAAAATTTAATATTAATAATTACGACCTCCTTAAAAAGTAACGCATTTTGTTTCCTTATCAATTTGTTCTTCTAACGGACCTTTTTTGCGTTTAATTATAAATGTTTGAGAAAATACCTGCGGACTGCAGTACATTTTTTAAGGTCGAGCATAAAACAAATATTGGTAAGAAAAAAGGAGAACGAAAAAGCTGCGTACCGGTATTTTGGAAAAGAAGAACACTTTGTCTAGGCTATTCAACCGAAGTCCTTGCTTCTCCTCGTGAACAGGTTTTTTGTAGTCGCATAATATATACGAGGAGCGGATTCGTACATTAGCACAGAACCAGTATCTCCTGAAAATCGCGATGGTGAATACAATAATGTAGCCAGATATAGAGATGGTTGTGAAGTAATTTTACAAGTCTCTATACCACAATCAGTTGTACCGAGAATACCTTCATTAACGAGCCACAAATGTACAATGAGCCGAATCGACGACCGCCAGTAGAGTAGAACCTGAATGCTGCAGATGAACTAAAAATTGCCGATGACGAAAATAATTCTCGAACGTAAAGACAAATGTTAAAAGGAATAAAATCGAAGGAGAAAAAACAAAAGAAGCCTATCATTTGACACGAAATGACGACGCACGAGAAAAAAAGAAAAATATGCCAAAATCAATCAACTGGAAAAAGAAATAGAGAAAACGATCAAGTAACCGCAAATCGCGCGTACGTAAAAAAAATAACAAAGACACACTTTCCCACAGATTTTCTTCTAAAGAAAGGTTTTAATTACCGTCATCGTAACGAAAAGAAAATACGGTATCTAATTGAAACAGATTGCGTTGACAGTGAAACTTTGATTCAGTAGACATTGAAAAATTTTCTTTCTCAATTAGTGGTCACTATTATTGTACAGAAATTGACAAATTTCATCTCTCTATCACTGAAACAGAAGAGAAACCGAGCATAAGCAAATCCAACTGCCCACGTTACGAAACTGCTCGCAAAATTAAGGCAAATTCGATCATCGAAATTTGGAGGAAATTTTACTACATTATGAAGTACTTATAGTTGGAGTTCAGATGTAATTAAAAAATATTTGTCCGAACAAGAGGGTTCAATTTGAAAACACAGACAAAAAAAGACTGCGCAATACAATAAAAATACCGGATGTCTAGTTAGGGGTTGCGAATACTTGAGATTTCGATATAACCGTGAACGAGAAACATATTGGCGGTATCACTATGTTGCCCAGTGGCGTAGCGAAGGGGAATATGAGTGTTCAAATTCGCTAAGGGCCCAGAAAGAACTCGTAATTCTTTCCCCAAGTAATAGCCAACGAACGTGAATTCCCAAATTTAATGACACGACTAAACGCTCCCCCCACGAATTTTCATTTCGCTACGCCACTGATGCTCTTTATTTTGAAATTTTACGGGGCAATGGTAGGTAAAACGTGCAGTAAGTACCTAATACATTTTTCATACTCACTACATACGCACGGATTTAACTCAACGAGATAAACAAAAATATCCTTGTATGAAATAGCCTATTTTAAAAACTGAAGGTTCTAAATAGGTAAAATTTTCGTAAAGATCTTCATGGTCCTGAAGCCCCTTCAATTTTGAATATCGATAAATTTTGCGTAAGCGCGTTTTGTTGACCTATCTCATCTTGTTCTACCCATGCATGTGTATGACAGTCTTTAAAATCATACAGATCTCGGCCAGGTTCTCAGTTCCAATTTTAAGAATTAGTACTAACCAAGAATTAGGACTAACCAATCACAATGCGACGGCGGACACATTAACTGCTTGCCGTTCTCTGAAGGTTCCGAAAAATTTGTCAAAATATAGACCAATTTAAATTTGGTGGATCCAACAACCAATACAGAATGAAACAGAGGCAATTGGAACCGTCGAAGACATCAGTATTCCAGGTTATATTTTTGTTTATATCGAAATTGACTGACCTGTAGATATTTTAAAGACTTTAAGTGAATGTAACCTTTTCTGCTGCTCACTTCACCTACCCTTTCGCTTTGAAATTTTAAAGATGAGCAATATATGTTAATATAATTTTTATGCTTTTACTTACATTCGGTTATATTTCAAGTGTCCTCAAACATTCACCAAACACGCGGTATAAGCTTGCGAATTTCATACGATATAGAAAGAATTATTCATTTTCTTACAGCCCATTTTACGCAAAGAATTATTTTTTCAACCAATTTAATAACCTTGCTTCGTTAATTATTTACTTAAAAATGTTGTAATCGAACAGATACAGATTTGAGGGGGACTCGGAATATTTTAGTTTTTATTGGTTCACTTCAGATTGAATGTTTTTTAATTTAAGAGTACTTATTTTCTGAACTTTTAAAACATTAACTAAGTCATTAGCCATTATTTCTGCTATAGATATACCCGATTTTCACATTCCCAAAATTTTTTCATCTTCTTTTTCAGCCAATACCAACTTTAAACAAGTTACAACTGCCATTTTGGAAAAGTTGAATGCACCTCAAACAGCGAATGGTATTTCAAATATATTCTTAGGACGCATAAATTTTCATCACTTGTCAAAGAACTTTGGGAATCTGTGCCGAATCGCCAAACAGGTAAGGTAGACGCTCTTATCTAGGGGTCCTAAACACCTTTCAGAGGTCTCGCAATAAAAGATAAAAATTATTGATCGGTAAAATTATGAAACGTATCAGAAGGTAAGTAAACTGCAAGGGAGCCGAAATTTTCAATTATCTGAGGCCATTCACATGATTTTTTAATGTGACACTGTCGCCAATGTAGACCTAATATCAAAAAACCACAATTCGAATTTTCAACACTCTGAAGAACAACCCTTTCAACACAGAAAATGTGAAAGAATAACTTGATTGGCAAGACTACAGTCTTTTACATTCACTTTGAGAAATTAAATATTTTTATCGCAGAAAATGATTTCAATTTTGGCCACGTTTCTTTTAGGTATTCGATTACTCATTTGATATTTCATACCTAGGTATCAAGAAGCGAAGAAAAAAATTGTTTATGTTTCACGCGATAAAAACAAACTGAGACAAAATTCTCGCGAAGAAAAGCGTTTTTACGCGTAAAATGTACCAACTTTTCTCTTTCATCTCACGTTGGTACACGTTTTTCACTATTTACAAGTTTTTTAAATTAAAACAAAATTTTACATAAGTAGTAATAAATAAACAAATGTACAAAATAAATTTTTTAATTTATGCTGATTTTTTGCACTGAAGCTGAATTGGATTCGCCACAACGACTTATTTGGCAATACAACTCATTCTATAATCATTAAATTAATGCCCAATGTTTCAAGTTATTCAAGAATCAATTCTAAACGCTTCGTTTTCTTCCTACATTCCCAAGGCTATACTTGAAATAATTCACACATGCAATTAAAACGGTGACTATCATCAAAAAACATAGGTGAAATCACAGCGGATGATGTTCAATATCTCGTGTAACACCCATTTGCCAAATCAAACGCAGCCAACGTACCCTGCCACGACAATCCGCGCACAATGTATCAAATAGTATACTAAATCTAGACGGCAAAATTTTGAATGATAATTTCTTCACACCCATCCAGTTTAGTTCTTTAAACTTAAAGATGAATGCTGTGAAAGTTGTTTTTTCAATTCAATGGCACAGATAAAAAAAAAAAAAAAAAAATTTAGAAGGCCAGAATCAAAAATAATCTCCATAAAATGAAATTCGTTAAGCCGAAATGAAAGAGAGGAAAAACACTAACGGCCATTTTTACGCTTTAAGACGTGCCTCGGAAAATAAACCTTTAATGACTGGTTTTTCAACACGATGACCTCATTACTTTCGTATTTCAAGTCGCTATACATATACGCACGATATTTTTTACACTGGCAGGTTCACGTGCGTTTGTTTCTTCGTGTTCTTCCTGCGTTCATATCATATTATTTCATTTCCGGTGATCACAAAAAGTTGAAGACGATTCACAGGCAACGAACACAAACAAAATTCATTTTCTGACGGAAAAATCATTTCGAGTAAACCAGTTTCTGAATGCAATTTATGTAAGGCTAACCACGACTGCGCGAATTTAAAAATGGTAGGTACCTCGTCTCAGCCATCCACGACTCAAAAAAGCACTTTCATATAGTGGATAAGCAACAATAATTCTAATTATACTCGCGTACTGTCACACTATCAATGAACAGCCGATGGAAGTAATCATCCGTAGGAATGATGCTATCATACGTTTCAAACGTCTCGATGGCGAAAAGCAAAAATTGCTAAGGCTAGAAGGAATCAATTAACAAATTTTAAAAAATTGTAAATAATTTTAAAAAGCAAGGCAGAAATCGACTCATTTGGCAACTCCACTACCTAACTCACAATTTTTTTTGGGGGGAAGTTTAACATCGGAGGCTACTAATTACCCATCAACATTGAGATGATTCGATGGTGGAATAAACAGAAGAGATATTTAGCCCGGGAAGTCGTCACGCATTGATTTAGAAATCTGGCTACGGCTTGAGAAAATGTCTCAATATTCGCTGTTTTAAGCAAAGATACAGCAGACGTGAATATGAATAAATACATATTTAAATTTTTCCCTTAATGAGATCAGTATAAAAAATATTTCTTTGAGGAGTGACGTACACACATACGAACAGAATACGGTTAGACTTGGCAACACAGGGATTAAACGGATAAAAAAGATAACAATTGGATTCTAAAGAGACCCACTCTAAAGGAATGGGCTTGGAGTCGATTGAAGTCCTGAAATTTCAGGCCAACTGAAAATCATGGAATTTTCGAGAAGTAATTTTCAAATTACCTTAGACATACTTTTCTTCATCAAAAATTTTCAGTTCAGTTAAATCTTTTAAGCTACATACAAGGGTAATGGCCAAGCGGCATATCGGTACAATTCATTATACTGGAGAGTATTCGCCATTTAAATATTCGACTCCACCCTATCAAATTTTATCAAAAAATCGACTAGGCTCTTAAAATAGTTTTTTCGCCCACTAGGCTGTCTTACCGAATTTTCTTGTAATACTTTAACGCAGGTTAAAACTCATTAAGATGAATGAAAAACATAACGAGCTCGTAAGTCATATTTCTAAGAGGAAGAAATAATACACGTAGGTACCCGGAAAGCAATACAAATGAGCAAAACAACGTTAAAATTAATTGGCCACTTTAATCACGGTATATTATGCAAGACAAAATTCATTGTTTTTTGTTTGCTGGAAATTTTGTTTCATCTACTATTAATATACAAAAAATTATGAAGAAATCATAAAAACGAAAATTATAAGTTCAAAAAGATTCGTGTAGATATGGTTATTTGTTGATAAAAAAGGACTTAAACGAACTATTGTTTCACAAACTATAAATCTTCAACCACTAATACGACTTATGCCTAACTGAATGATAGAGTTTCGAACTTTCTGCTAAACCATTCGTTGGAATTGAATTTTCTTGGTTGTATAACCAACGGTCACGTTACGTTTGTATAAATGTTCCAAAAAAAGGGGTACATTTGCGTAAAAAAAAAATACCTACATTAACTCAAATTTAAATCTGCAGAATTCGGAGCTCTGCTGCATCGATGCATATATTTCTCTTCTTACTTTAGCTACGTACAGGACAAGAGAATTCAAGTGTCTGCCACCTTTAGATAATTCTATGTGGGAGTAGATAACTAAACCAAAAAACTATTCAAGCCAATTACCGATAGGAAAATCTTTCTTCATATATTCCACTCGTAATAATAGAATAGCCTGAATTTAATGATACCATGACTGACCGAAATTTGAAACTAAAGTATACTGGTTTACAGTCTGAATAATAATAAAGGACAGCATTATGAGCAGCTGACTCGAAATGCGTACTTTTGGAACTGCTTTGAAGAAATCGAAATACAAATCGCAAATGGTCTTCCACATTTCTCAATATGTAGCTGTGGTTTCATTCCGAATAAAACAGTTGACTATAAGTACAGAGTATGTAGTTATTTATTACACGTACATGAATTGTGTAGAGATGACAGAAAAATTTCAGATAATATGAAAAGGTACCATGGTGAAGTGCGTGGTTCCAATAAAAAGGAAGTTCAAATTTTCTTCAATTTTTAATAGGAGTACGTCCTGCTTCTAATTAAAATAATGAAATTTCTTGTCACAATGTTTGATACTATCCTGCATGTCTCTGAGCTGTTGTACAGCAACGTCAAAACGAAGAAAATTGTTTTCGCCAACAATTATTTACAGATTGATAAAATAATCTGAAGTCATAAGATATTCTAGTACTAATGCAGCAGGCCAGCAGCTTCTTCAGATTGCAATTGATGTCAAATTATTTTACTTCATTTTGTGTAAAGTTCATCTTCCGACTTACAGGAAGATGAAGTGAAAAAATAGCTCATACAAATTCACGAATAAATGACCAAAGTAACCGGAAAAATTACAGCATGTAGAGAAATAAGCACCAATGCAGCAGTTGTGTAAATTTTGCTGATTCAAGTATATTTGCGGAAATGTATTATTTAATTTGCACAAAATATAAAACTTCATGGGCGCAAACAACTAATCCTTTTTTCTTCAAAACTAAGATCAATTTGCGCAAACGTTAATTTTATTTCCCATATTACAGCCTATGACGACTTTCGCAGTATTTTAATCATTTTGTCCTTAACTGCAATATTTTAAAGCTGCCACCTATTCCACAGCAAATATAAAGTAGAACCAACATAAAGAAAATCAGAATAGTCACAATTACAAGAAAGTAGCCCATCTAAACGCATAATATATGAGTTGGGCTAGGGAAAAAATAAAATATGAAAAATTGGAAAAATTGGAGAAACTGAATAATCGGTAAGTAGGAGAATAGGAGCCTAAATAGTTACTTAGCTCCTCTAAAAATTATCAAAGGGTAATAGTAAACAAAAACTTTTTCACTCTTCAAGAGAGATTTAGGCCCGAATGCAAGAACGATACACAGGTATCAATAGTGACTTAGGAATTATTTATGTTAACAAGGTCATATCAATACATAAACATACATAGATATAAATTTGTTAAAATAAGTCACTATTGATACTTCAGAATCATTCTTGCATTCGGGTCTTAGCCTCCTACCTTCTTACTCACCAAAAAATAGTTCACTTCTATTTATAGAAAAATTTGTTAAATCTTTAGCAATGATGACTGGTATACAAGATAATATAACAGAAAAAAATTAAAAAAAGATCAGTCGCGAATTCACACTGTAGGAGGGAGCAAGAGCTCATATACTTCTGGGCTCCATTTGCACACCCCTCCCTCTAGATAAATTTGATCTTTCAGCCAAATTTAGAAAATGAAAGCAAATGAACGACAAAAAGTAGTTCACAAAATTTATGCTGAGCGATGATGGATATAAATTTTTTGTTTAAATTTGTTTTTTACTACGTATAGAACATTGAAAGAGATCCATGTTTCAAAGAGTTCACTGCATTGTCGAAAGAAGAAATTTGCGATAGGTACTTTATTAAAACTATTAAAAACCAAATTTATTCTTCTGTTTAAAATGAAATGGGTACCCACGTAATTTAACTCCACTTAACAAATTTTTATCGGTTATCTTACAAATTTTTATCGGTTATCTTACACGTATCCCGACTAAATGTTGTATCGCGTCCATAAACACAGAAAATGTGCAAGGAGTCCATATCAAAAAGTAAAAACTATATAGAAAAGCTTCAACTTCCGCATTACTTTAATTAGTTTCCTCTTTAATCAAACGAGCGTATAATACCTATCTCATTATTAATACGTTAAATATTCATGACCATTAAAAACGATTATTTATAAATTTTTCGTTTCTTTCTTCTACATCGTATTCTCAACACGGATGTTTTACAAACAGCGACGACACCGACATTGTGCACGTCATTTTATGTAGGTATTCTTTTGTTTCGTAATTCACAGCTGATAGCAGTAGGTATACTTATATGCGACATAATACATGAAAATGGAACAATAAAATTAAATACACTATCTCCATTGACAAAAGATAAAGATGGCACGTTTAAAATTTCTACTGGCTTGTTATTATAACGAGAAATCCAGTCAAACTGACTGGATCTGAGAAATGACAGGAAAAAATTATACGGGAAAATCAACATTTGATAAATACTGAAAACATGAATAGATTTAACAAATTCTTTCCATGAAAAATATTTCATCCCATTATGACAGACAGGAAATGAAAAAAATCAAAATTTTTCAACACCCACGGGAAAAAGGCAGGTACCACACAATCACTAACCCTTCGCACATTACACCCTTAAAATAATTTCACAAAACAAAATATTAATATGATCATTTAACTACAGAAAGACAAAAAAAACCAATTGTTGAATGAAAAATGCTTCACTATGTTTTCATAAACGTTTATAAAGTTACTCAAATTTATTAATTCGAAAAGAAGAATAAATAATTTTCTTAGAATGAAACTGCTTTTTTGTAAAATGTGCACGGAATGCTCAACTTTCGATGCATGTTTAGCGTGATGTTTGATACGAAAAATGATCACATTATTTTCAGTACCTGGT
This sequence comes from Ericerus pela, assembly GCA_011428145.1. Classification (NCBI taxonomy): domain Eukaryota; kingdom Metazoa; phylum Arthropoda; class Insecta; order Hemiptera; family Coccidae; genus Ericerus; species Ericerus pela. Next base: position 506,702 of record WOFM01000402.1, read on the forward strand.
TCACCACTCGGATGTGGAAAAAGAGAAAATTTTATTAATTTTAATCAAGCTGAAGAATTTAAGCAATATATTTATTAGCTATATCCTTCAGTATTATCGAATTCGTATATCTCGAGAATTAAAATCGCAATATTTAACTCGTACTTCATTAGTCATAAATCATAATAATCATACGCAGTTTAGGCCCTAGAAAAATTCGCTAATAACACCTTTCTCATTCGTTAATTTTCAGGTTAATCAATTTTTCAACGTTCGTTTTTATCACTTGCTGCTGATGGATAGATTGAGATGCTTATAAATCTGTTCAACGAATTTTCTCTAACTTGAGACCTATGAATATCGTTTTTTCATACCCAAACACCTCTATACTGTAATTTTCAGCAACATTGTTGGTCTAGTTCTTTATAACTCATTTACATACATACACACACACAAATACACACACACACTTATATTTCTCCTATTATAGTATAGGATAAAATTAATTTCATTCCGAGATAGGAATTGAATGTGAAATGGTAGGAAACTTTCAATGGTCAAGATTCCACACAAGCTAGTTACCTACTGCAAATTCTCAAAAGGTTTATTTTCAGGATACTTACTGCATAGTTTTATAAATTAATGCGAACCAACATCATTAAATGGAAATAAAGCCTATTCAAGTGCACTGCAGCTACCTATTTTTTCCACATACACCACTTTTTATTAATTTTTTGTACAGCTTCCATAGATCTTTTTTTTTTAGTCCCCTTAATAATTATAACTATAGCTTTCAATTGGGAGAAACTAATTTTTTAAAATTTTTTTTTCTTCATTTTCTGTTTTTTTGAAAAGTTTTTAGCTCTGCCGAGGATTCAAACCCACAACCCATAAATAAATGAGCTAGCATTTAACTAACTATGTTGAAAGAGATAGATGGAAATGGTCTTTCAATTTGCTTATAAATTTTTTTTTTGTAATTTTTTTTTCTCTTTTAAAGTTTAAAATTCTTAAAATTCATTGCCATAACTTAAGTTTTCTTAGGGGGGAGGGAAAGAGGTTACGTATTTTCTTTCCTATATTTATTTTAAATTATTATTTACTTTTCTTTCATTCTCTCACCTTTTTTTTGGTTTTTTCACATATTTTTGTTTAGTTTACTAAATTCTACTCTTTTTTTTAACGTTTTTATCCACCCCCCTCACATTCCTTTCACATGTCACAAAAAGTATAGTGCCTAACAAATGCGAAAAGGCAATTTCTCACTTGTAAACTTCAAATTTATGGAATTACCTACTTTCCATAATAGTTAGACAAAATAGACAAAATACAATTTTTTTGTATTTTGTGGGCCTTCACTAAATAAAAATTAGGTAATTTCAATACAAGAAAAAACAAGCTACATGCTAGACGATGTGGCAACAGGGTTTTTGCTTTATTTTTATATGATTTTATTTAATTTCTTTTTTTTAGGTTTGTTTTATTTGTCATGAAATAAATAAAAACTAGAAATAAAAAAATACGAATAATCGAGAAATTTCAGAAGTATTTTCAAAAAGAAGACAACTGTTGAAAGGAAGTGATATAAATACATTTTTCATTTAATAATACTTAACGAAGATGAAACAGTTGCAATTGAAACATTATTATCAATTGTCACATTATCCATAAATTTATTGCAAAATTAGAATCAAAAAAACAAATGGTCACATATAAGATCATATAAATGGATGAAAATTTTATTTATATTTTTTCACAATTGAAAAAGAAAACATAAAACAGGATGAAGAAAATGAAGAAGGAAAAGAAGGAAAAGAAGGAAAAGAAGAAAAATAAATAAATAAATAAATAAATAAATAAATAAATGTTTACAGATATCATCATAAAATGAAAAATTTTATTTTCACAGTAAAAAAAAAACATAGAACCCAGGCTGAGGAATAATGAAGGAGGAAAAGGAAAAACATAGCGATTTTAATAGGGTTTTTGCTAATGATGAGTCAATATTTTCATATAGTGCGTCAAAATGGGAATCACCCTGAAATATTTGATTTCTGTGGTTTGTTTTTTAATGCACAAAGAATGATTAGAATTTTTTTTTATAATCTTGGTGTAAATCTGTGTTGTACCAGTATAACTTAATTTTGTGGTTCTCTTATCATCAAGATTTTCAACTGTGCACTGAATAATTAATCCAATTTTGATTTTCAAGTTTTTAGAAGGTATTGTACTATCAAAAACTAAACTTTATCAGCAAATTTTACATCAAAAATGCATCGAAGGGGCACATTTTATTCATTCATTTATCAATGTTACAAGGTTTACAAAACTCAAAACCAGTATGACCAACCAACTGAGTGGACCATTTGTGAGGTATTGTTACATAAATTAAGAATTTTTCTTTCATGAGAACTGTAGATATTGCTGGTTTGGGGAATTAAACCTGGTACCTATATATTCACAGGCTAAAAGAGGTGAACTTGACTGCATGGCCATTCCATCACTAGCTTTAACTGGCAAATATATTCTATCTTAATATACACTGTTCAGCAGATCACCCCTTCCCCTAAAAAGACTCTCGGAGTCAAACAATATGTAACGTCATTTTTTTAAATGCTGGGGAGAGTAGGGTGAACCAGCAACACCACTTACACTGCCACACACAAACTTACACTACATATGGGCACAGTTGTCCCTAGTATCGGATGCAATCTACAGGCAAGCACCTACACCAGGCACAATTGTCCCAAGTGTAAGGGGCCATCTATTGGCGACTTGTAGAAGGAAGGAAGTGGTGAGTTCCACCTTTCTTTGGAACTAGCCAATAATTTTCTATCACCAAAACGAATATATGAACTGTTAAATCAAAAAGGAAAATAAGCGTTACATTAAAACAGCTTAAATAATCTAACTGAAATCTAATTTTTTCTTCGTTTTCTCCTCGCTTAACCAAGATTGAATAACAGGAAACCCATCCAGTTTTCAATATGCCAGAGTAAAAACAAATTAACAATCCTCATTTAGGTACTTCTAATAATGGATCTTTAAAAAAAAAGCAACAAAAGTATTCAATCCGAATGCGAAAAGAAATTGAATTCCGATGCGAATATTAAGAAATTTCATTTCCTACAAAGTATGGCGGTCAAAAAGGCATAAAAAGTCTGGCCCATGAAATAATACTGGTCGTTTTATCACACTCGATCACTTTGTTACAAAACAGAATTTTTTCATGAAAGCAAATTTTCACATGCGTTGCTTTTGACAAGTAACATAATCGTATCGCTTTTTGCCACATGCTTGGCACGAACTCCAGAAAAAATGAGACCAGCACTTTAATCGTTAAATCGAACCCACATAACTTCTTACCAGGTTCGTGCGCAGGACACGGGGAAAAAGTCGAAGGCTTGGCGGAAAAATATATTAAAGAACCTAATTATTTGTATAATATGGAGAATTTTTCTTCACCTGCACCACTTCGCGCAAGAAATACATATTTTAATGACTCGATATATTGGAACCAGTGGTGGGTGAATTCCCTCGCCATTTAATGATCCCATAAATTTTGGCGAGTCTCTTTGACAAAAGGTATACTTTCTCGCAATGCGTTAATTAAATAACTCGCTCGAATTAACTTCATTATCTTCGGTAATTTCCTTCTCTTATTCTGCATTCTAATTACGGAATACGCTGTATATGGGTTTTAACCATCAAAACGGAACCGAGACAATAAAACAGTCACTGAGCCACGAAACACGAGTCTCCAAGCATATACTTCTTGGAATACACAGGTCTGAGTGTGTTTTCAACAAATGAGGTGAAAGAACGACGATTATAAACTCTTCAGTTGCATTACGAGTGCTTACCTAGATGAAAGACAAGAGCTACTATTCAATTATTTAGTAGAATGAATATAAAAAATCTTTTATGACGCTCACACGAAATACCTAACATAAAAGGAAGTGCAGTTCACACACTCACGAAGCATTAGATACCTAAAAAACTCGTAAAATGGGAAGAACATTGGACATCGAAATTTAAAAAAAACCAGTAAACTTAATCGAAAAATTATCGGTTTAAAAACTGATACAGGCTCAAAAAGAAATGATTTCGAGTAAAGTCAGTAGGGCAAAGAATTTACGATTAGCTATATAGGAAGAGAAAGAGAAGAAGTGAATCTTAAATCTTGGAATAAAATATCATTAAACGCCATCTAAGAAGCAATTCCAACGAATTCAAACCGAAAATTGTAGCATTATTCATCAAGTGACACAATTATCGTTGAAATGGTATTCGTAATTACACACACGAAGTAGGTACCATAAAAAAAAAGCGTTTTTCCCTTTGTGAACATGAAAAGTTACGTAAATTTTACATCTCGCAGTTCCATCATAACATTTTTGCGTTTTCAATATTCATGGGAAGTTTCACCAAGTAACTCTTATTACAGTACGTATATAACTTGGTGAATAAATTAAACTTCTAAGACGCAAACGACTGATATACAGGTAATCTTACATTTACTCAATTTTGAATTTATAAAAAGTTAAAAGCTTAATGGGGTAGTACAGCATAGAGAATTAATTAATAATTTTATCACGCCATGGTTTCACAGAATATATCAACATCTACTATTTAGAGCGATTCATTTAAATAATGCGTACTTAGTTACTAACACAAAAGTTCAAAAACCAAACAAAATGTAATTTGATGAACCACGGAATTTGAAAGTTGAAAATTCGAGAAAAAAAATTCCAAACCGATCAACTAATAATTCATAAATATTTATCACATAAAAACCAAGACCAAAGTTCCCACGAATATTAAACCATAAAAATCATCATATTTGTCTCATTCGAAAATTACTAAACCCTGTACTATCACTATTAGGATTTCAAGGAAGTTTCCAAAACAAAAAAAAACCAGCAATTAAAATTGTTTTACTCTTGCCTCATTTTCACGATGCCGAGTGCTCGAAAATTTTTATCCCTTAAATCAAACAGATGAGCATAAACCTTCGAAAGAACAAAAAAAAACAATCAACTTTGAATACCTACGTCTCCTATTTTCCAAAACCTTTGGTTAAGTTTTTCATTAACTTCGGCATAGTTACGCTACCAACATACCAACCTATAATTCCATTAACAAATAAAATATAAAATATACTCAGGAAAAAACAAACGAATAATGAGACTAACTAACTAATCGAATGAAAAAAATTAAAATTGCATTTGTTTTCAAGAAATTGATCAAAATTAAAGTCATTAAGAACACGACAGAATGACAAATGAAGATAATTTGACAAAAAAGACATTACCAATATTATTTTCTTGCGAAGTTCCGAACTTTTATATAGAGAAGAAAAAAACAAAAATATATATACATTTTTTTTCCAAATTTACAAAATTTCATTATTAAATATGGCTGAATCATCAACAAAATATTTCACAAATACGTATCTGTAAGCATTTGTTGAGATTTTCCATTGATTTTTTCAATTTTTGATACCTACTTTCTGAACGAATTTTCAGTCGAATTTATTTTATTAGTCATCGATTTCATTAACCTCAGCTTGACTTCGAAAAAATATCTTAAGAGCTAAAACGTCTTAACAGTTCCATCTTTACGTAAAAGGGGCCTCTGGGCAAATCATTCAGGAATGCCCCCTTTAAATAAATATAGCTCATGACCTTGCATAATAATGTAACTTGAAGGGTTAAAATTATAACTAAATTAGCTCCTTTCGGCTAAATTTTTTTTTGCTGGTGCCCTTTCAGCTAGCCCAATAGTTTTACGGCGGCAAATCGTCTCAGACAGGAAAAAATTACAAATACTTTAAAACTGGTTTGGGAGTGAAAAAATTATGCTCCAGTAATAATTCTCGAATAAATTTTTATTTTATTTTTTAATAACACCCAAGAATCAACACCCAGACAATTTTATAAGTTAGCGCAATTAGGTATACGGACGATCACGATTAGACTAGCATAAACGACAGGAAAAATAGATAGTGTAGTCAGTTTTAGGCTACCATCAGTTACTCGATAACGGTTTTGGCATGATTTACCAGTAAAATTTTTATACAGCGAGATTATTTGACATTTTGATACGATCATTATTTTTCGCGTTGGTTTAAATAACAGCTGCATGGCAGGAGTACGATTGGAAAGTATAGGTACTTATTCACAGTAAGATGCAAAAAAAAATTGAGTCATTTTCGAGCCACAGTTATTTAACAAGGCAAAGGTAACGTATCCAACCCATGAACTAAGTAATGTACAGACTATGTTAACTTTAACTGAATAATTTCAACTTTGCCATTGCACACAATATGGTTACCTACTTAACGATGTAAGTAACTCGGCGTTTAGGGTTAATTAAATTCTATCAGGTTAAAAGTGCGCTACAAAAATATCGAATTCGAAAAACAGCTTCCAATTTGGATTCATAATTAACCTCAATTTTGAAGTACTCAGCCTTGGTGTACCTTAATACAGCCTCCGTTAATTAAAAAAGGAGAGAAAAAAAACGCCTACTTGTCGAACGAATTATTTGTATGTATCGACCATTTATAGAGATAATTAACGCCGTTCTCATTGAAAAATAAATAATATAAGAATGGGCTACAACCGCAACATGTCCAAAATATGAATCAATCAAATTGAAAAATGACGTATGCGACAATCTCTCGGCTCGCTATGTACGTATATTTCCATAAAATTTGGATAAATGCTGAATGATATTCAAGCGCTAACACCCTCAATTTTTTGAAAGCATGAATACTGCAGAAAGTCTGATCATGAAAATAGTTTCGAGGTTTTCGAATTTTTTCAAGAATAGCAAGTCGGAGTAAAAATTAATAGGGATGTATTAGGAGAAATAAAATTATGAAAAAACTGGAGCCTAGTTCGTGATTTAATGTAGGGAGGTACTTTAGCTTTCTTAAATTTTTTACGTTTCACAACTGTGCATTTGGGAATTTATTAATTAGCGTTGAAATGTAAAAAAAATTCTACAGCACAAATCGTAACGATTGTGTCAAATGAAAATTCCAACGCCGATTTTGGAAGTTACTAAATTCTACTTTTAAGAAACGAATTCATTTCTTTTAGATCATTTTTTAATTTTTTTATCCACAAGATCGTCCGTAATGTTTCACAAAAGACAGGTTTTAATTTAACTACATTTTCAAGCAAAAGATGATACAATGACAAATTACAAACGATTTCAGCTCATATAAAAAAAAAAGTACGGAGGTAATTTATAACCTTTTGAAAACTACAAACCAGTTTTTCGTGGTTTCATCAACTACTGACTAGGATAATTCATTGATCCCAAAAAAAAAAAAAAATTCAGTCATCGGACGAGAAGAATGGAGAGTAAATTTAACGAATTTTGGTAAATTGTGAATTTTCAAGGAAAACCTATCAAAAAATTTACATTTCCTTTGCTGAAAAATGATTACACAGTGAAACAAAATTTTTAATACCGTTTAAATTTGTACCATCAATTAGCTAAACAGAATTAGGAAAACGGAGCACTGACAAAAATAATTTATTGTAAAATTTGAAGATTATGTAATGGCAGATTAAGGGGGAACTACGAGAAAAAACTTTGAGGCACCATTAAACACTACGAGACAATATTATTCACCATACTAAAAAAAAAGTAATTCGTCAACAAAACGCCACCATTAAGGTTTTTTAATTTTAATTTTTTTTTCAATTTTTTCTTTTGGGAAAAGCAAAAATTTGGCAATCTCCGGACGCCAAAATTGTAAATTCTCTTCAAAGATATGTAAGATCATGAGTTTTTAAATAAGAACAATTGAAATTCGAGACAATTTTCAAACCAGCGAAAATTTCAGAAATATAGATAGATACCTCATATCTCAGCATGAAGTTAGAAAAATCTGTAGGGAATTCGCTGTAATATGGGATAAATTTTTCACCTTAATTTATGTATGTCCCCCAGTGAGAAAATCTTCGCAGATTTCAACTGTCACAACAGGAAAACAATGTGCGAGTGAAATTCAAACAGTTTCTAAAAATCGTCCAGAAGGCCTTGAAATTTTCACAACATAATTTTATTCCATCTTATTTCGAATAAAAATTACAAAATTTCGAAAAAATTTAAGGCACCCTACTAACAGATGAGAACATTTATAAGACAAAGTAAGTCACCTCACCTATACACGTATGCCTGAGAAATTGGTAGATACGTACAAAATAGTTCACGTTATTTCTAATGCCAGCAAAATATGAGCCTGAAAATATTTGCAGGAGTTGACAAGCACGTTATCCGTCCATAACATGTTGACAAGTCAATTACCCCATCATCAGGGATATAACAATTTTTTTCTTCAAAAGAGCGACGACCAAAAAGTCATTAAATTTTCAACGTTCGACGATATAGTGCGAATTTTTCACACTTCGAAGAATTTTTTGTTCGTACAAACAACCAAGCAAAATTTTTTACAGTGGAAATAATTTTCACTGTGTTGCGTGTTCACCTTTCACGGATATCAAATTATTCGAAAAAAATGCTATCGTAAATTTATCAGATGTTCTTTGGAAAATAATCAATACTGCCGTCACATGAAAAATGAAAATAACTTCTAAAGATGTAATTGAGGTCAAAACTGATACGAGTTCAACTTTGCTACGAATAAAAGTGAGTAAATTTCATTAATTCCAGAACCACCAAGCTGTTTTCTTCAAATACTACTTGCATATTACTGGAACAAAAAAATGACGTTTTTATTGCCAAAACAAACATGCAAAGCTCATAATTTGAAAATTAAGAAAAGGAAATTTCTTAGATTTTCGATTTTATTCACTCTTTCCAAATCATTTTCAAGGAAAAATGAATAAAATTATTTTATATGCCCTCGTTTTATTCTTTATAATGAAAAGGTACATAATAATTATATTATTTGCCTTACTCATGATGAATGGGGTGAGACGATACAAGCAAAAGTCATTCGATTTAAGACATCAATATTTATTTATTTACTACACGATCTTGATCTTCCAAGACAATATAACGCTCATTTAGGCGTTCGTGTGTATTCGCTTCAAATATAGTAATATTTTGTATTTTCATACTTACAAAAAACAACCAATAAAATATAAGTTGTATACTCATATCTGCAATTAATCTGCAAACTGCAGCAAAAACCGCACAATACTCGACTGGATACGAGAGTGTTTTTTACGAAGAGGAGTACCAAGATAAAATTAGAATTCACTGAGAAATTTAAGGAAAACCTCACCAACTTAATATGTAGTAGGTATCACTTGAAATTTTCAACCAAAGCGATGAGAGATCTATTTTAACATATAATAATAACACAATTTTGTCGCTGAAGAAACAATTTCAACAGACTACCTAAGGACTGGAACAGGACGACTGAATCATACACAATTAGTCGCTGAGAAGGCGAAAAAAATGAAAGAAAACAAAAAATAAAGCATAGGAGAAGATGTGAGAAATAATTTTTTACCAAAAAAAATTATAATATATTTAATAATAAAAAATATATAGATCTCCCCCAAAATGCAAGATCCTGATCATGGAAATAACAGAGATAATCAGCAAAAATTTTTGAGTAAGCTTATTTTTTTCTAAACCAAACAAAAGGATAACAAATACTAAGAGGATACCCAATACTAACCGAGGCAGAAATATAAATTCTAATAAACAAATAATAAGAAATTTATATCTCCACATTGTGGATCAGTACTCAGTGGGTACCAAAAAGTTCCACCAAATTTCTTTCTCCGAGTAATGTGGAAAATACCTTAATCTAACATATTTGAGACGCAGGGCTCCCCTCTAATACCCTGTAATGCGGGAAGTATTGTCACCTTTTATCGAGTGAAACAATACTGATAATATTGATTTACAAGGTGTTCGAATTTTCTTCGACAAGCCGGTAAATATGAACAGATCTTGATGAAACAAGGAACAAATTCGTATACAAAAAGTTGTATATTTCCAAATTGAAAACGCTATTGTGTTTCGAACATTGAAAAAATACAATTTTGGACGCATGATAGCAGAAATGCTAGTCAGCACAATACAATGTTTAACTAAGAGAAATAATGACACATAAGCGGAGACGAAAAAAAAAATTGTATCACTAAATTTTGCCGATTCTCAAAATTGACAGAACAGGAAAACATTTTTCAATTTTCTCAGTTTTCTACGTTCACCAGTCCCTTTAATTTTGAGAAAATGGTAGACATGATAGGTTATAATTTTTTTTTTGGTCTAAACCACTACTCATTTCCCTCAGTCAAAAACGGTAATCTGCTGATTAACATTTCTGCTGTCATTGGTTGAAAATTATGATTTTTCAATATTCGAAACATAACAGCGCCTTCAATTTCAATTTTTATGAGCTTTTATTTTATTCACTATTGCAATTTTAAAATATACCAATACTGCAGCCAACTTATGTAGTTATTTCGCATGAAGCTGAAGCCAAAAAAAAAAAAAAATAAATAAAAGATTATCTTTTAAAAACTTGTTTTTAACGTAAACTTATCTGTACATAAGTTTTTTTCTTCCTTCGCTGAAATGTAATCAAATTTACCAGTTTACCAAATGAAATCTGAACACCCTGTACATCATTTATCTCAACAGAAAGTGATAAAAAACAATCAGTAGCAAAATTTGTTGTCGTGAATTTCAAAAACGTCCCCTGGTAAGTAAAATTTTGTAAATAAACGAAAAATAAAATAAAATTTTATGCTTTTTTCATTTTCTGGCTATCGTACCAGAATTTAACGGGGTAATATTTTTCTCAGTGAAATATTTTGATGGAGGGCATTCCTTAAAGTCACCGGCACTCAGGGATACCTTATAGTAACGTTACTGTCTGCAACTACAAATTCAAATCATACTAGGTAATATAGTTAGTCCGATTATTTGGTATAGGGGATACCTATTACCGTATACAGACTTTTATTGAATGGAATGTTGCACTGATTATAATGTGTTGTGGCAGATAAGCCTTATTCACTAAAAGTAAGAGAAACAAAAAAATATTTCAACATTATTTATTCAAGGAATAATTGATATTACCTACTATATATCATGCGTTGTATCGAGTGTTATTTAAAAAAAAAAACAATCTAATAATCACGTTTTATTCGACAACCTCTGTTCATACAAAACAGCAAAAATAAAATAGTAATTTCAAAACATTCATTTGTAGAACTAACTTTTTTCACATCTTTTTCAGCCAACAATAACACACATTGTACCTAAATCGGACAATATTTCGATAAATTGGCCACGTACGAATTTGCTATAGGTACATTATAGTCGAAAGGAAAGCACATTTCTCTGTGGTAATCACTCATTTAATTTTAGTGTTCTGTCACGCAATTATAACACGTTTAATACGACAAAAACTCACCTGTCAATGAGCACTGTCGGTAATTTTCGATTTAAAACGAAGAAAATATATATTTTCAAACAAAGCACGCTCATAACAACCAAATTGAAACGATAATTTTTGTCAAAAACCACTTTAAGGGCTTATGAATAACGAAAGCTAGAATTTTTCATATTCAACTTTGGTAAATGAAAAACAGCGTCAAAACAAAACTCCGACTTACTTAAGACGGTTCAAAAAAAAACAAAACACTATGACATTCTAATACGTCAAAATATTGTAAAACGGTATGAATACAAAATAATGTAACCATGACAAGAGACAGGAGGAGGGAATGAATAAATAACGAAAGAAAAAACGTTATTGTGTATTAATGTTACTAATTTCATTTTCTTTTTTCAAGTTCAAAAATATCTTCAATTTGGAACTTTAATTCAAACACAAATTGGTTCTCTAAGAATTTTTGAAGAAAAAAAGGAGAAATTTTGAAGCTAACAGCAACAAAAAATACCCAAGCTTAATAAGGTAGGTGTTAGGTGTTGCCACTCGTGGAAACAGCGCAACTCTCCTGAGGGTTAGGAGAGTTTCGCCAATTCACCAACAACTGTACCTCCCATGTTTTCCATGTTCATTCGATAACATTGTATTGTTGTGACACTATCGTAAGTTTAATAACCATTCGCTGTGTTTTTGATTTGTTACTGTTCGCAGTTAAGTTTATTTGTTTAAATTCTATTTGTGGAATAAAACATCCGTAACAAAATAAGATTATTTACATATCAGTTCACCGATATATGTTGGTAAATAACATGACAGCTAACAATCGAAACAATCTTTTAAACTTGCATCACATGCTCAGACACCCTGGTAAAAATGTGTTTTCCTCTTCTTATAGGTTGCGTTACATTCATAATACAGTAGATTTGCAATTAATAGTAGAAATAATTGTAATTTTGCGATGGAATTAGAAAAAAGCAGAAATCAAGAATCTGATTCTGATTGTTTTACATTAGCACTGCTCTCAAAATATTAATCAACCCACTTCCTCTGTTCATTTAAAAAATAATCAAAATGAAATGGGATACCAATCCCCATCATCGTCTTCAGAAGCCAAATTGGTTGTACTACGATCAAACAAAAGAGCAAGGAAAAGTACTAAATTTATAGTAAGAAAAACTGATGGCGAAAGTAGCGAAATTTTACAGAACAATCTTATATCTTATTCTCCATTAACCTCGTATGTATCAATTCCTGAATATTTTTAGAATCCTAATGAACAATGCGAAATGACAGACAATTTGGTATACAATGATACAGAAACTGGTCTGACCAGTCAGATGATATCCCCACATGTTGAACCATTAACTGAAGAACAAAAGAGAGAAATCCTTGAGTAATCGCAACGTATAACCTCTATGATTACTAATACATACAATAATTTGTCAAGCTGCAATGTGATTTGTCAGTTTGATCTGCTTTTGATTCCAAATTCACAAACTTATCAAAACAAAATTTTTCACCATGACAAATAATAATAAAACTATACTCAATTCCCCAAAATTTACTTTTGTTCACCAGTACCAAGACAGTATCTGTGAGAACAACAAAACATTACAAACAGAATTTTCAGAAGTTTACAAAAGAAATAGCGAACTAAACTTAAGAAACTCAGCTATAGGCCCTATTCCCAAAGTAAAATATATTATGGAAAATCAAGTAAATATTGACATCTGAAAGTTGGTATTGAAAAATTAGTATGTGATATCTTATCAATGAACCTAAGTAATAATAATAATAAATTTCCCCAGATTCAATGTTTTGTACAAGAAAACAGCCCAAATGCGCGAATGTATTAATAGAAATGACCCGACTGCCCAATTCTCAAATACTATAGACGAAATGATTCTAAAAATTAATGGAAACATCTCTCGAAAATACGTGAAAAAAATGGCGAATGAAGCCCTCAAAAAAAGGGCTTTAAAATCAAAAATAGCTGAGGATTGAAAAAAGCTTCGCAATTGCGAAGTAGAAGAGTTTCCAAAAACAAGTTTTTAAACCAAAGATGTACAAACCCCACAAATATTTAAGTACTTGTTTTGACTTCAGTCAATGGTATTTTCGATTGAAAACTGAATTAGACTCGTTTAACCTTTTCCCATGGATACAGTCTGAATTAGTGAAAGATGCTGGAATCTTTGAATACAAAGCCAGACAATTTGATGCTATCACCCAAACAATTTTACAAAACTTCATACACCATTTCGTTATATATTCATATTGACAGATGTACTATACAGCTTTTCGTATGCATAACTTCTTGAAAAATAGATTTGAATTGGTAACCCCAGTCAACTTCATGTACCCCCATCAATCATTGGACCAGTGTCTGAATTTATTGTGATATATGAAAGTAAAAGATTCAACTTAAAGGAGCAGACTGGCCAAATGGAGGGAATGTTCAACAATGTTTTTTATATCACAAGATAAACATAAAAACTGCATAGAGCCTTACTCGCTAAATTTGCCGTTATTGTCTTTATTATAAGAGTAACCTATGAATATATTTGCAATGTATATGTCGAGGTTGAACAAACAAGAGCTTGGACACAATCCGCAAGGAGATATAAATCGAAGTGTTCAGGAAATGCATCAACAAAGTCAGTGACATTAACCCCAAAACCAAGCACAACCACAAGACCATCCAAATAATGTCAATGGACCAGAAACCCCTCCCCTCTACACAAACAAACCAAAATGACACACTGGCTACAACCCCCCCGTAGAAAATCAACAAGGACAATCTACTCCCCCTGTGAATAACCGAGACAATGATTTGATCCATACTGACCTGACAACAGGGACTTAAGAAATAGATGCAGACCTGTCTGTACTGACATCTGTTTCAACTGGGTGTAATATCGCACCACATGAAAGAATGCCAACATCTGCCAGGAACACAATACTGTTATTGTTGCACACAAATTGGACACATTGGAAGAAACTGCCCATACTTTGGTGAAGAAAGTAAAAATCCAAGAGGAAAGGGTAAGTGATTTAAAATTAGCAATAACGTTAATCCTCTCCTAAATAATGACTAGTTAATTGACTCTGGAGTCATTGGACATGGCAGTAACAACATTAAATATTTTGTGAACTTTACAGAATTTGACATTCCAAAAAAATTACTGGATGTCTCAGAAAAAACAGTTTTGGGCATAGGAGAGGGAAAAATAAAAATAAAAATTCAAAATGGAATTGATCCCCGAATTAAGCCTAACTTAATACTTGAGAATGTATTATTTGCCCCCCAAATTAAAAATAACGTAATTAGCATTAAAAAATTATGCAGTCACAAAAATATAAAAGCATTGTTAACAAAAAATTACATACATACTGACAGCCTATTCCTCACCCCTCCACCATGGCACTTTTAAAAATTGATAAACTGAAAATATGAACAGATCTCAATTTACACTGAATAAAAGCAACAGTAGAATCAACTGAAAGTTATGATAAAGTAAGTAAAAATAACGTAGACATTTTTAAAACTAAAGAAAATAATTATAAAGAAACCAATAGCGAATGTAAAATCATATTGAACTTCCTCAATATTTATAATATTAACAAAGAGTTACCTATAACTTTTTGGCGCACCGTAAATGTGTCGTTCATCATCATCCCGAGAAAAACTTATAAAGGCAAATTTAAATAATTTGGAACCTTTAATTCCCTTCATTCATCTATCGGTGTTTGATAATTTAGTCCAGTAAAATAAGGTTAAACATCTAAGCATAAATGAAATTAAGAGTTACCAAAGGTTTTACGATTGCAAATGTTCAAGGTCGGCTTCTCAAAAAATAATAAAAATTCTCCACCCCAAAACCATGTGCTTTCACCAGGCGGAGACTACAACGAGCGACTACTCTTAATTTTTTCACTTTTTTTCGATACTTCAGGAAATATACAATGACAATTTTTCAATACACAAAATTTAAATTGAAAAAGTTTTTATACATTTTTTTTATACCTGCCATAGAGGCTGAGATACATGGTGTTCAAACAGTAAAGATCACCAAATAAATTAGCATATACTGATGTTTTCCATTTGTATGTAGTTTATACGTCTTAATTCAGACCTATATATATATATATCGTGTCTAAAGTAATGGAAATAAACAATCAGAAAAATCATGCCAAAATATAAATTTTTTTCATTATTTTTTAATGGTTCATTTTCATTATTGGAGGAACCACGTGGCTACAAGCCTAAATATGACGCATAAGCCGTATACTGATTAAAGATATCAATATGTTAATAAATTTTTCAATTTTTGCGCCAAAAATTATTCATTTTCAGCTTTCAAATACCTAATTAACATAATAAGACAGATTATTATGATTTTGAAAAATATACTCTTCTTCACTATCATGTATCTCAGTCTCCTATGGCCGTTAAGGAAAACATAAGGAGAAACTTTTTTGTTTCAAATTTTATCAACATTATTTTTTTACTACAGTACCTTTTTAGTTATTGAGGAAAACTGAAAAAAACGAAAAATGGTCACACGTTGTAGGTCTCCCTGGTGGAAGCACATAGTATGGAGTGAAACGTTTTTATCACTTATTGACGAATTCACACTCAACATATTTCGGCCACAAAACCTCTCAACTACAAATTCCATTTCAAACCATTATTTTACTGGGCTAAAATTATCATGTTAGTTGTACGAGAATCTGATCTCATGCGGGGGCTTCTTTGTACGAGAAAAGTAACATAATACGAAAGTTACACTTTAAGATGAGAAATATTGTGTATTGACGTATTCAAGTAAAAAAGTGACTGAATTTTCAACCAAACGAATGAGAAATTTTTGAAACCAGTTACCAAACGCCTAGCAAGCTGTGGTTTAAACGCAGATTTCTTCGAATCATATGTACAACGAACTAGGCGATCAAATACCACAACAATAAAGTCGAAAGAAGAAAAACAAAAAAAAAATGTAACGACAAATACCAAGTGAAAGGATTTCCCTTACATTATTAGCTGTAGAAAACGTGAATCAACTGGGAATAGCCGGTTTGCCATTTACATAAAGCATTACCGGTAGGCTATGCATGAAGATGAGTCAGTTACAGGACCTTTTTTCTTTTTTTACATTCGAAAGAGACAACGCCTCGGTTTAGAGAAATGAACGAAACAAACCGGACTTGTCGTCAAGACACTCAAGTTATACGGATGGTATCTGTGGGTAAAATCGTGTAGGTATAGAGTACACAGAACGAAACACAGCACATACACGTAGGTTTATGTCTCCGCTCAATTCATCTCATACAAAAGCGAAGGTGATACTGCAGCACCGAAAGACCACATTCCCGCTTCAACAAGTCGAAAAAGTGGCACACAGAAAACGATTTCTACGGATTATTTCGTGCACCTATAGGAGTTGAAAATCTTTTTTTATGCGACAACAACCAACTTAACCTGTAGGTACTCGAGACAGGTAAAAGTAGACGCACAAAACGAAAAAAAGAATATTTGTAACTCGACTCGATAAATTTTAAAGAATACGAAAGTGGATGATCAAAATTGCTCGTTACTGAACCGGTAATATCATTGTCTTGGCTAGAACTATGCAAATACAGCAGGATGGTAGAAAAACGAAATAATTCTCAAACACTACACATGGACTGCATACCCATATCGGTAAGCTTGCCAATGCCAAAGGAAAAAAGCACTATTCACTCAGTTAGATGAAAATTTATTTGTATCTTTTACACAACGTATGCGAATGGGAAATATTGACAAATGCGACAAACGTATAATATAGGTACAAAAAATGATTCACTATCTAATGATCTGTTGATCGAGGCGATAAGGTACCAGTACCACGACACGAAAACCAAGATACGTCATCAATCAACGTTTACTAGGTATTCCTCACAGCCGTCTCAAACGGGATATGAAAGGCCAGAAAATTAGAGAAAATCGATCAGTTCGGGCTATTTCTCATTAATTTCAACTTGCAAATAAACATACAACCCTTATATTTTGAAAAAATTTCTTATCTGCGTTCGGGACGAAAATTATCTAAAAAAAAAAAAAAAAAACTACAATCTAACGAAGATCTTGGATACGGATTCAAACTGTGAGTTTTTCTCACAAAAACTGAACCATCAGTTTTCGTGTTATTAAGAACGAACCGTTTTCTCATTTACTCTACTTATTTTGTTGTTTTTTTCGCTTTTAAAGAATTCGAAGAAACCATACTAGAAAACTATAGGTACGGAACTAGAAAACCGGACGCATAAAAATTGACCAAGAAAACCAACTTAAAATATTTGAAGAACAGAGAGAATTATTCGTTTTGGCCTTTGAACTAATTTCATTCTGAAAATACCTACCAGTACCAGATTTTCAATTTTCAATCATAAAATTCATCGTGAAAAGATTCAAAAGTGAATGGAGCTTTCAAACAATGCTAATAGATATATTATTTTCAGTCAATCGTGAACTGAAATATATGTAGATATACGTAGCTATAGCCAGCTACAGTATAGTTATAACTGATTTTGGCGGATTACTAACCTAGATTCTGAAGATTGTACAAAAAAAGTAGATCATAGTCCTATTCAAGTTGATGACCCTCATCAGGAGTGTTTCAATCCTAAAATGGACGGCAAATTTTAACCTGGCGCCAAAAAGTACATACTTCTCAAAATATTATTCAATGAGATCTAAAAAATTTGTCAAACCTCTTTTGCGAAATCAGATATGGGGACAACAAGGAACCCAATAAATGATTCAGTCGAAAAATGGACTGAAAATCTGAACTCAGTGCCTCCAGTAACATGTGAAACATTTGTTTTATTTTAACCTATTTTTGGGAGCTACTGGGAACCAAATGAAATTCAAAAATCGACTGTAAATTTGAATTCGGAGCATTAAGAATAAGAAACATGTTCAACGATGAATCTCTCATTAATTTATGAAAAATTGGATTTAACCCCCTTCACATGGGCACTGGGAGCCCACCAAATATTTCAATGTAAAAATGCATTGAAATTCAGCTCACAGCCTCAAAAAACATAATTGAGGATGTATCAGTCAATAATTTACGACAAAATTTTCAGCTAATTCTTTGCAACCTCATCCGTAAAAAGACGTAAGTACTTAATATGGTTGTGTGGGTGGTGCGCAGTAGGTACTTACACAATAATAGACACAGAGAGAGACTTAAGATCTTACAACGTCGATGCTGACACATCAAAAAGTAATTATTTTGAAAATATGTAAATCTGAAACTTGTACCAATAAATCTTTAACAAAAAAAAAAAAATTTTGATGGAAGAAGAAAGGGGATAAGTACATAAATGTGAAAAACATCATACAGAAGTGCAAAATTGCATTTCTAATTTCCATTACATTGTAGCCGGGAAACGACAGATCAGTCTGAAATGGGAGAAACTTATTTCATCAACCAAACAATAAATTCGCAAATTTCGTAAAAACCAGTTTTTATTATATGTACTTGTTGGACATGTGCAAACATCACGTCGTTCAGCTGCACTTTTACACACACCTAGGTTGGCACAGTGGCACAAGCAAAACAAAATACATTCGCTCCGGATATTCGTAAATAAATGATTCTCAAATTTCAAGATTTTTCAAAAACACCTTGACACTGACAAAAAATCACACTAGCCAACGCCATTTTTATTCAACCGTTCATGTCACAACAATAACTTAAAAATCTGATGAACAGATAAAAAATTTAAATTTGAAACTTCAAAATGAATTTACCAAACTACGATAACATTACTTGTGTTTGCATAACTTGAATGTAATCAGTTTCAGCGAATATTTTACAAAAAAATGCTCCATTTTTTGCCAAAAAATTCGAATTTTGAGATTATTCCCAAAACTGTAACTATTATTGCTTCAAAACTGAAAAACAATCTGAGCAAACATTATCCGAGAAAAAAAAGTGAAAGGGAAAGGGAAATCAAACACACATTGAGTTTTTCTTGAAGCCCCCGCCCCTTTGATGAAAAATTTTAAATATTTTGTTCCCTGAAATATATCGAAAAATAAATAAAATTTTTAAATAACAGTTATTTTCTCAAAGGTAGTAATTTTTAACACAAACAAAGTTAAAAAATAAAATTTAAAAAAAAGGAAAAATCAAAAAGGTCATGGAATTTAACATCGACTCTTGAAATTTATTTCATCGACTCCGGACTATATCATTTACTAATAACTCTCGTTTCTAAGAGAAACCTAATTTTCTTCCTCCGAGGGAAGGTAGTTTCTTATGAAATAATTCAATCACAGACCTACAAAGAATTTCAGACTAGGCCAGTAATATTTCCCACAATTTAAAATAGATTCGTTCAGAGCTCCTCATACTTTAATCACAAAATTACAGATTATATCGCAGTGGGTGCTTCGAATAAGGTTGAAATAAAAAGTAGAAAAATTGTACGCGTATTTTTCTGCAAAAAAGTGAGACGGACTGATAGGAAACATAATTTTAAACATTGAAAACATTTAGTGCCCCAAAAACTTTACAATTACTACGATGCGCTGTAGAGCCATGAATACTTGCATAACAAGAAGGAAAACAAATTTTTATTTAGAAAATTGGGTTAGTTGTAATTTACTCAAACATTTTGCTTTTCACACTGATTCTCGGAAGTTACATAAAAGAAAAAAATCTTCAAGATAAAATAGGGGTCGAAGACCCGTGTAACCTTGACCGAATCACAAGCCAATAGGTGAAAAATACTGGTCGTTTCAGCATTACGATTTACTAAAACCAATGACTATTCGACATTGCAAAAAATTTATTCTCTTCAAGTTGTAGTTTTATACCAGTTCTGTTAAAAATTAGTTTTCAGATCTACCTTATGATTTTAGTTCGGTGAAGTGGAAAACATCAAAAAATTAAAATCACTCAACGTAAATAGAAAAATTTAAAGTAATTTTTTGATAAGAAGGAAATTATGACACACAGAGCATGTGATACAAACATAATCACATCTTAAAAGGGAATTTTTCCTTAGAACTCACCGAGTCGGATCAGGAAAAATTAAAAAAATTTTAAGAATTTTAAAAAAACAAGTTTTTTTTAAGTCAAACGTCACTAGAGAACTGGGAATGCACTTTTCTAAATGGCACTGATCTAATAAGTAGGGTACTCAGCTAACATATAGAACTCACCAAGGTAAACAAAAAGAGAAGGACGAAAATTCATGACATTTTTTCTAGTGACGAATAAATTATCAGATTCTGCATCTTGCAATTAATATGGGCCTCTTCAAACATTTCATTTCGTACCTGGACTTTTTCCTTCTATTCGCCACTGATTTTTTCTTCAATTGAACCAGAATCTCTAAGTAGAATTAACAAGGGATTATATCGCAAACTTATATTCAAAAATTCAACCTAATCCGCGAAAGTTAGAAATGTCTCCAGAACATAATTTGTTTTAACAAATTTTAGTGCTGACAATTTTGAAAATGAACGTCTACACAATAAGTTCCAAATAAACTTAAAAGCAGTAAAATCGGATTTATTTATTTTTTTTGTACGCACACGTTTCTATAATCTGCAACTGATTTCTCATAATCCATTTTAGAACCATAAGCACTCCACGTAAACATTGTTTGTTCATCTTAACGATCTCTAATGGGGATTCCGAGGGTCCAGATCCCCACTAAGCCAAAAAAAAGTCAACAACTACAAATAGTATGTCTTTGAAGACGAATATGAGGGGAGGTGCGTCAGAATAGAAAGTATAAAATAAGTTTTTCTGCTAATACGCCCTACGATGAAGGTAATGACAACCTTGCTACCAAGAGATGGTAAAACTTTCCGAGACACCCTGTAAATGAATAATTATAAATTATAATGTATTTACTTTCTACGATAAATCGATAAATCTAGAGGATCCACAGCTTATGTTTCACCAATACAAGACTATTTCACATCATCGCACATATCGAACACCAAACAATTTTTATTTTTTATTTTTTCACTTTCTATACAAGTTGTCACTACGTATTGATAGCGTACGAAAAATCAAAATCACGAAATGACGCCATTATAGGGACAAAATACAATAAAAACAACAAAAACTATAAAAATTAAATAATAAATTTACAAAAAAAACAAAACGACAATAACAACAAGAAGAACGGCAATCTGATGACAAAAATTTTGAGAATTAGAACACTAGATTTCAAATTGTGCACACCACTATCACCGTTTCAAAAGCAGAAAATCGAATACGGTACCTACAGGAAATGAATGCACCGAAAGAATAATAATTATTATACAGAGAAAAAAAACTCGTAGCAGCAACGCACACAACGCTACACGACTTTCCAAACTCG
This sequence comes from Ericerus pela, assembly GCA_011428145.1. Classification (NCBI taxonomy): domain Eukaryota; kingdom Metazoa; phylum Arthropoda; class Insecta; order Hemiptera; family Coccidae; genus Ericerus; species Ericerus pela. Next base: position 528,480 of record WOFM01000402.1, read on the forward strand.
ATATAACGGAGTGACTTCACGTCTTCACAACAGTTCACACTCCAGCTACCATTCGACCAACCAACCAGTCAGAGTAGAATCATTAACAAGCAAAAAAAAAAAAAAAAACACCCGGTCATGGGAAGAGGGGGGCAGTAAACTGAGTACCTACATCTGAGGGCGACTTTATTATAACGAAGAAGATACCTACGTAAATCGAAATAATCCCGTTAATCAATATCACTATAATAAATACTATATAAAAATAAATAGATATAGGTAGGTACCTACCTATACAGGTAGTATGTATGTATAAAGGAGCGTGAAGTATATATTTTTTTTGCAGAGCTCACACTACTAATTAAAATGTCGGTTTGCACACTCATCAATACAATTTTCAAATTTTTACATCTTTTTACACGTAAAAAAAGCATAGTATCAGCCACTTTACTCACTACAGGGAACCGGACGCAAAGAAAGGGCGCTTTTGAGTTGACCTCTTCCATCAAGCTCAAACATATGTGAAAACGAGTAGAAAAAAGTTAACAAAAAACTGGCAGTCTAACACAGAAATTACCTTGATGAGTACCTAAGCATCGCCTCAAGTTGCGATCTTTTCCAGTAAATTTTGTCAGACTTTGAATTTTATTAAGTCCTTACTTCGTACTAATTTTACGAGGAAAGTCAGTAACTAATGAATTTTATCAAGCACTGCTTCCTCGAAAAAAACAGCGACGTTGCTAGCTTGTATTTCAAAGTGGAAAATGAGTGGGCCCAAGAAAAATAGCAGGTCACATTAAAACTCTTTGTTTTTCTTTGTTCTTTTTGGGGAGGCGTCGCCAACAAATCCCCTTAGTCGGCCAAAAAAAAAAAAAAACTGTCAACAACTTAAAGGCGATAAGTTCAAAGAATATTTTCATTTCCACAATTTACAACGGGGGATTTTTTTTTTTGTCAAATTTATGAGCGTGCCATGGCCCATGCTGGCCCACCCGTAGCCACGTTACAGGAGACAAAAATATCGGTAAGAAAAAAATTCAGTGTTGAACAATTTATGAAAGTTCTTAACGATAAAAATACGCAGGTAAAAACGAAACTCGAAAATATTAAAAGGCGGAAAACGAGAGGAAAAATTTTGAACTTACTCAATTCGTAGCTTATTGCTTCAAACAAATTTATTCACAGCCACATGATCTATCGATAGATCATCTTCATATGAAGATTCATATATTAGAGAAAATTAAGACTCAAATCAGAGCGACTTTTTATCATTAGAATTTAATAAAACAATAAGTAGGTCAAAAAAATTAAAATTAAAAACTAGTTTAGAAACAAAAAACATGTCTAAGTACAGCTAAAATGAAGTTTGCACAAATCTGGCTAAATGTGGGAAGAAAAAAAAAACTATGTTGTAACTTTGATGCAATATTAAAGGGAAAATGCAGTTGTAACACTAGATGATTCATTGACGAAAAACAAAACTGAAAAGAAATCTCTCTCACTTTGCGCATTTCGAAGCTAAACAGCTACGTTTCTCCATGAATTTTTATAAGCTTGGGAAAAAAAATTAACACGAATTTTGTTAAATTTTGATTACATACTCGGGTTTGGTGTCACCTAGAACGATAGACCATCGTAAAAATAATTACGACATATCATAAAAAATCAAATTAACATTGGAAGGAGCACGCGTCAAGTTCGTCAATTCCGAAGGAGAAAGTAAGGAAATAAATGAATCTGTATCTGTTTCACATAGAGGAATGCGTAAGCCAAAGACGTGAAACGGTGAAAAAACTTTAGACTAGAGACACCATAATGTAAAAAACGATATCGAATTCAATTTTACGATGTAGATATATCTACTTTACGTGTGTCAAATAAGTAATACCTAATTCCCTCTCAAATAAGGCAAAGAAAAATCAAAACCTAATGAAAAAAAAAAAAAATCCGCTATATGTAATACATAATATTATATCTACAGATTACCAGGCAGTACCTAACTTTAATGATGGGAAAATCATCGTACTTGTTTCACAAGAAAATGAATAAGTTAAATATAAGAATTAGGTTTAAAAACGAAATTTCTTATTTAACAATAAATTAAACGTTAATAATAAATTAAACGAAAAAATTGAAGCAATTAGAAAATTTTTTCTGCAAATACGAAATAACATGGAAATTGAGGCAAATTTTTTCCTTTTAAATAAAATTACAGGAAAACTGAGGCAAATATAAGAAAAAAGTACAAAAATATTTTTTTAAAACATATTTTTCTCTAAATTTTCTATGTACTTTCGAACGGTATTTTGTGCTGGGTAATTTTTCAAAATAATTCGGAAAATAACATGAAATTTTATTTGCTGCAATATTTTTTATAAGCTTTTATTCTACTCATTTTCTTATTTTCTCAATTGATTTTCTTAGGTCTGATGATCGCAAGTTTCGGTTCTTTCCTCAATTTGCGCGCTGGGGTATGCTTTTCAATTTGGTTTTCTGAAAAATAAATCATTCTCTCATTCCAGAGAGTTATGAAGGAGAAACAGATAAGTTTTGATGTTGTTCTGAAGAGACCAAAAAATGAACATTAATTCTTTCACTATCAGTACGAAAACCCACTGAGCCTTATGAATTTACTTTTGTTTATACAATGTTTCAACTAATTATTTCCGTACAATATCCCCCTATTATAAGAAAAATTTATCTTGAAATTTATACATTTATCAAATAGTTTCAGAAAACTTTGCACAATCGTTAAAAATATTTTCTTTCTAGCTCATTATTTATGAAGTATTGACATAAAACTACTAAAAATAAAATCTAGTTCATTCGGAGTTCAACTAATGCCAACATGAGTTTTCAAAATCGCAGAACGACGTTTTGTAAAATGTAAAAAAAAATTAAAGATGTGAAAGAATATTCATAACGATTCTCGAACCGTTCATAGGCTCGTAGCCTATATTGTGCATAACGGTATTATTAATTTGTAAAATAAATTCGGAATGGCGATGATTTTTCATTTCTAAAAAATCACATCCGTGAGTCGAAGAGTAAACCTAAACAGGTCAACACTGCCGGATCCAAAATTTCAACGACTTAATTTGGAAAATTCTAACTCGGCATCATGGAATGGGTAAAGGGTTACGGAATCGTATAAATGTAAATTACACCTGCAAAAGCATCTGTTCTTCACGACTGCGTTCTTAATTGGCGTGCATTAATAAGAGAGTTCACAAGCAGCCGACAAAGTCATAATAAGGAACAATAATAGACTAAAGAGCTAGTAAAAACGCAGAAAATATAACTCATAATAATGCACGCTACCATGTGGAAGTAGGAATTTAGACGCATTGGTACGTGATTCGATCACATGTAATCATTAATCAGCAAAAATAGTATTCGAAAACACTGAAACGTAGTGGAAAGCCTGTATAATCAAAGCATTTTAGCAAAAATATGGGAATTTATTTGACAAAAATTGCACCAAAGGTTTTTCTTCTCAAATAGGTGAGGATGAAATTTCAAAACCATTTGAATACGGATTAAAATTACCATCCATCGTCATACTCTGATTTCCCAATGAAGTTCGTGCTGTAACAATGATACGCGAACTCTGAAGTTTACATCCTCATTTAAAATGGACGTACGGCGCATTCTACATGAATACTTATTGATAATGAATTTTTTTTACGCATAATTAGGCGCTCGATACTTTTTTGCTGAACTATTTGCAACGTAAAATTAGTGCCAACATCAACAGAGATTTTACAGTGAAAAACTAATTTTGAGACACGTTCTCTACAGATTACGTATTTTTTACCGGTCAGAATTGGATTAGGACTTGAGAACGAGAATTTTAGAAGCCCACTGACAGATTTGGCGTAATATTAATAATAAACATTTAAAAATTTTTAAAAAATAAAAACAATCCGTAATAATAATTCGCAGTGAGCGCGCCCAGGCTAGACTACCTGTTTAGCCGCCTAGATTCGTTTGGCTACAAAAATTCTCCCTCCATTTAAAAATCTCTTTGATTTTTTTTTCTTTTCAACTTAAAATCAATTTTTCCTCCACACCACTGTCTCGTTGCTCTCACCAAAAATGGCTGTACCTTTGTTCAAGATCCTGTATCATCCGATACCTATCACCAATATCTACATTTTTTTCTCTCTCTTAAGTTTGTAACCGGAGAGTTGCTTTTCATTAGACTAACAATATGTTACATTTAATCTTTGTAATCATCTTACCTTCTGCTTTTCATGGGTGAACATGTATTTAATTTGTCTTACTTTTTCAATCAATACATTGTTTTGTTTTTGCAACATGAACTAACTTTTCCACTGGCAGTGGGCCAGCCCTTGGTATATTTTTTGATGAATGTTTGTTAACATTCTTTTCAACAGGATGTTCCTCAGTGCACGGGCTAATTCGATAAACTTTTAATAATTTATGCATGATTAAAAGTGCAGTTAAACGAATACATGGCTGTCTGTGCAGGACTAAGCAAGACTCTTACATCTCTGTTGGATTTTACTGACAGATGACGTCCTCCGTTTCATATTAATTGAGTTTGTTGTGAAATATATGATGGTTTTGTGATTTGTTTCCCTGGGATGTATCTATCCGGGGTTGCATACCACACCTCCTTCTTGTTCAAAATCTTATCCTAACTTTTTTATAAAGGAAAAAAGTTTGGTGCCAATTTCTTCACACAGTAACTGCGAAATGTCTGCCCACACATTGGGAATATCTTAACATGTAAAACTTAAAAATATGCAAGAGATTGTTTGTAAAATGAAACCATGAGAAATCCAACATTTCAAAAAGAAAATGTTCCGTTTATTCGGGATAATATTTTCAGGGAATAGCTCACTGTTTTAATTATATTTTCATTCTTCTAAATATAATTTTAGGCACGTCCATCATCTTGTAATAATTACGTTTTTAATGAAAGCAGGTACTTCTAATTCAATAGAAAATTTCTAATTCATGGAAAACTTTTAGAGATACGATTGAGTTCTAAGGCAATATTTTTCCATGAGAAATAAGAAATAATGAAAATTTTTGCAATGGGGAACAGTTTCTTTTCCATATTCTACCCGGCAACATCATTTTCAAAGTAAGAGTATTAATTTTATAATTATTCTATGCGATCAAGGTTCACTATGAAGGAAAACAGTAATGAAAAGCAATATTTTTCAAAAAACAATAAGAGTTATACTGAAAAAATTGATGTGTGACTGAGAAAAATACGAAGAAAATAACGTATAAAAAAAGGGAACAGTGGCGTACATAACTCAATGTTTCAGAAAGTAAAAAAAAAAAAGAGGAATATTATAGAATATTAACGTAATTTACTAATTCAACAGTTGGTCTTCGAATAGAATACTTTTTTCTGGGGTTCCTTATTTTAGAGTCTGTTTGAACCCCCAAATATCCCTACAACTACGCTACTGTAAAAGAATGCGACGTGCATTAAAAATTCAAGTAATATGTAAGTTAATTTAGGTGTACCTAATACTCTTTTTCTTCGTTCAGGACAACAATCGACTGACGGTTCGCATTTCCCAGATATCGATTTCATGTACCTATGCAAAATCTGAACTGTTGCACTACCTACTGAACATTTTAATTTGACTTTAAGAGAATAAAAATTAAAACTCAACGTCGACGAAAACCTTTTTCGGACGGAACGGCGAAAAAAAAGATTAATCTCACGCAATTGATTATACAACTACATCTTTACTCTTCTTCATTCTATATATCACCAATTTGAACTAACGTACTTTTTCGTTTTATTTTAGACACCTTTTAAGGAAACCTTGTCCTCCAAAAAGAAATCCAACGAATAAAGCGCGGTTTATGACATCTTGCGCTGCGGTATATCGTCGTCTGAAATCACGCTTTGTAAATTTCATTCATTTCAATCTTATATTTGAAAGGTAAGACTCGCTGCCACTATAATTTTGTCGATGACAGAGACTTTGTGGTAAGCTGGTGGGAACTTGCGCAATTTACGTAAATTACATTACATAAAATCAGCATGACCTCAACGTGTCTCTGTGAAACATAGATACGAATATAGGCTATAATTTTTATTTCACAAATACGATAGGCCTATGCCATGATATTATGGAGAAAAAGTCCACAACCAAGGAAGCCAAATCCTATTCCTGCAGATTTTACAGGACGATAAATATAAGGAGTACCTATAGGTACTACGTTTTCTACTATTTTAAACGCCAATAAGTATGAACGAAATACATATGTGGAAAATAATAGGGTAAAACTAAATGTTTGATATGATAAATATGTATAAGTATGTATGAAGAATAAATTTCTGTACAAATGAAGCGTGGGGCGAACGCGTATTTATTTTTGTAAAAATCAGCCGGTTATTACAACACGAGATCAGTAATGATAAATTCGTAAATATTTTGTACTATTTAGCGTGTTATTTAAGAGAAGAAAGTATTATCAATTCATCGCATGCGGAAAGATTAATGCGGACTACTCCATTTATTAAAAAATTTGAGGACAAAGCACGTCCAAATTCGAATTTTGTCATTTCAATATCAACTCAGCATTACAGAAAGAGGAGGTTACACCCAAATAACTATCACATGAACTAAGGGAAGAAATAAGACAAGGCTACTGGTTCATGGCAACTTTTCACAAAGCAATCAACGAACAATAATCGAAGAAAGATATTATTTATGACAGCTTTTTCGTAATTCTGGAGAATAAAACAGACGAAAATAATTATTGGGAAGAGGGCACAGCAACTAATAGTTTTTTGCGATGAACAAAAAATGACCTGCTTACAACTGAATTCTATTTATTATGGGCTAAGGAGTTCCTTACTGAAATTTTGTTCATGCGTCAATCTCAGTGAAGTACCTATGAAAAAGAAAAAATACCTAAACGAAAGGAAAAACCTATAACGCAGCAAATAATGCCAGAAAATGTAGGTTTTCCAAACCAAAAAATAAATAAATAAATAATTCATTGAATATTTGATGAAATTTTATTATATGAAACTTAATAAATGATTTCTAGTCGAATAAAATAACAAAAAGAGGGCTCTGATGACAGCTTTTTTTCCTTCTAGAATAGGTATATCTTCTCTTGTTGAAAATAATTCAAAATTTTTTTAAATTACACTTGCACGAAAAGTTCTAAATTACTTTTTAACATATTTTTCAATATGTTGGAATACAGTATATTAATATAATTTGGTGAAATTAAATACAATAAAAAAATGAAAACCTGAAAAATATGTGGAAAAATGGTGGGTAAATATTACGTTTAAAATGAAAAGTCAAGGAAAGGAAATTCATAATGAATTGAAAGAATAGAGTGTATTACGAGGTTATAAAACACGTACGCATGTTATTAAATGACTGCTTAGCAGATTAAATAAAAGTAAGCCTGCTTTTGACCAGTTTTTTTGGTTCATCTGGACTTCTTTTCAAAATTTTTGCAAATCACCTCTACGCACGAACCGTCAAGCCATTTGAAATAAAATTTTGTAAAATGATGAAACATAATATATTCAATGTCTGTGCCCAATTTCGTGATCATGGGTTAAAAATCACGCATTTTAGAACCATTTAAGCCCCAAAAATTAAACATAATAAGATGTAATTGACGAACCATAGGGCATATCTAGACCAGAAACAATATTATTCGTCCTTGTGTAGATACAAGTAAAACATGGGATCAGAAGACAAAAAACGAACATTCCTTCACCCCTCGGTCTCAATAAGAAATGAATTTTAATATGTAGATTTTTTTCAAAAACCCACATAAAAATGATCCAGATAAAAATGGCACGTGACAATTTCCAAGGCAAGTCTTATAAACAATATGTGGGCTTTTACTATGGTTGACAAAAATTAAACCATGAACAGAAAACAAAAACAGTATCGTTAGAAACAGCGCCCACATCTTACGTTATGACCCGTTGACAAGTTTTACATTTTGATCTCATGATCTTGGCTGAAGTATATGATCTCAAAAACTGACAAATTTGATATTTGACAAAACTTAAAATCGTAGTAAAAAATATTTTTTCTATTCTCGCGCTTCTCCAAAACGATCATCCACTCCAGATAGGTCGAATGTATGTTAATTAGCAGACCAATTCAACGACTAGCACGCAGAAGGGAAAAAAAGGTATGCGTCAAAATCAAAAACGAATTTATCCAGCGTTCAGGACAACTGTGTAATATAATTATGATCTTCGTCGAGGGGAAAAGAAAATAAAGAAAGAAAAAAAAAAAAAGGCGTGTAGGGTAGCCTATACCTACATATCGAAATAATTGTGAATATCATTCAACGCAGTTGTAGGATAGAAAAATAAAGAACGAAAAAAATAACTGAGATGGTATCTGGTCGTAGAGTTAGTTCATCGCTCTTATAACAAGTACAACCATCTGTAATGTACCTATTCCAGTCTTTATACAGGTATACTGTAAGCGTAAACATCTTTGAAGAGGAAAAAAAATAATAGAAAAAAAAAGTAGAAGCGGAACTGAACTAACGCAAATGACAGAAAAATGTCTGCAAAGATTCACCGGCTAAATGAAAAATAACGATCTTATCCGTTATTGTACCGCATTTTTCGTAAACCAGAAGTACGAGACCAATTTGCCAGCTAGCCGAACATTGTCACGGTTAGCCGGAAGAAGAAGTCATTCAGCCCTGTTGAAGAAGAAAAATGACCAAGAAATCTGAGAGTCAACAATTTCGAAGAAAAAAAACCAACCGATAAAATTTCAGTAATACTACTAGCCACACATTACACTCGTCATACTGGAGTAAAACACAAAAATTTCAATATTTCATCATTTTTGACTTGCAGATAATTATCTTAAATAGAAACAGGATAAAGCGGGACAGTTAAAAAATATTTTGAAATAAGGCTCCATCGTCCTGACATTGCAAAAGAAGTGCATAATAAGTTTAGGTTTAAAAACGAGTTTTTAACAGATAAGTATTTATTTTTTGGCTATAGCTTCATGCGAAATAAACATTATTTCGTTGCGGAAGGTTGGCTGCAGTATTGGTATATTTTAAAATCGTAGTAGTAAGTAGAATTAAAGCTTATAAATAAAAACAGACAGATTTGAAAAAATACGTAGGTACATAGAAATTACTAGAGTAACACATTTTTATTGTAAGAGTAAACTAGGAAATTCTATTAATATCTTGAAATTGTTTTTCTCTTTATGGATGGTAGAAAATTCATTCTCAGCATTTCGAGAAATAGGTGCACCTCGTGTATTACACTGATAAAACAGCTAGAAGTTTGAAAACTCAGAAGTAAAATTGAGAAAATCATGCGAATTCGGGGACTGTTAATCCTTTTTTCAGCGAAAGTTTTCCATAAACGAAGCCAAGTATTCACCAAAGGCAATATTTAAGAAGGGCCCATTAGATCCAGGTTCCTGGCTCTCCATGTTTTTGTCACATCATTCAACAAGTTTTTGAAGACTCACCACCCCATTCCCCCCACAGCTTAACAACTGAAAAGGTTTTTATAAATTATAGGACCTTCGCGAAGAATTGTGCCTTTAATCTTCCAAGTTCTAAATAAGTCCCAGTTAATACATCAGTATACACATTTCCGTAGGTACTTCTTGACCAATTTAAAAATAAAACCATATTTGCCAAAAATTCAGCTCCACACAATTTTTCAACAAAAAAGCACTACTTTTTCGTCTAGCCTATCTAACATCCCCACCAAAAGAAAAAGAATCGAACACTAGAAATCATTTCAAAGCTGGATTTGTAAAAAAAATATATATATATAAATATAAAAAATACACAAGAAAAATATGACGAAGAATACCTACAAGCCATAACAATAATGAAGAAAAAAAAAAAAGTCTGGTACAATATAAGTATTTAAGACACTTGTGTAAAATTAAAAAAACGCTTCGAAAAATATACCCATTAAAACGTACTCGTAGGTATTATCGTATTTCATTTTTTCATATTTTGAATTATTCCCATCACCAGATATCTAGTTTAGTGTTTAATACAAAAAAGGTGAAGTAACAGAAACGTGTATTCAACATACCTAAATAAATAAAAAAATAAAAAAGAAGTACAAGAGACAAAATGGTAATTTCTAAAGTAAATGCTTAACTATTGGTAACCTGAAAGCCTACACTGAATATGTTTACTGTAAGGCACAAAATCGAGAAAAAATATACACTACATATTCACATTCCCTATAGATCATAAACACAAAATAAAAATTAATATTGTAATTTATAACATACAGGTCTCTCAAAAATATTGGTTAAAATAATATTATTGGATACAATTAATTTCAAAAAAGTTTTTAAAAAAATTTAACGAAAAAAATCTCAAGTGGCCCAATATAAAATATTTCTATTGCCTATCACGCACGTTTCTATCCATTCGTTCAAACTGAATCTGCAAATATTTAAAAATACTTGAGTTATTTTCCAGTAATGTATTTTTTCCATAGCTTATGTATAATAAACAAAATACCTACTCTGAAATACCACAAAAATTTTATTCGACCACAAATTAATATTTGTTCAGTCCAGGCATATTACCTATCCGTAGTACCATTAAGGAATGATAAAATTAACCTTTTCAGAAGAATGATGCTCGAATGGCCATAAATAAGGCAGAACAACTTTAAGAACTTAAATTAGCCATATATAAAGACACGATCTATACATCTTATCGATCCTATTTCAGAAATATTGAGTTTTATAAAAAAATTTAAACGATCATTCATGCCACAAGAAATTAGGAAAATCATAAAAATTGGCAACCCTAAAACTTATCGAGCACACCTTCTCAAAAATTTGGTCCATAAAATATAATAAATTATGAGAGAAGAAGTTTTTAGATTCAGTTCTACGTAAAATTTTTTCGTCCTTTTATTACTTTTGATTCTATTTTGGAGTTCAAATCGATTCTGTAATTTATTCAAGAATATATGTTTCTAATACCAGATTCATCAAAAACGTGATCGATAAGTGATAATCCCCTCAACATTTACCTAATTTAACGGATGGTTACGCAAGGATTTCGTCAATTCTCAACAAAAAAAGTAAAATTTTCAAATTATTCTTCGATGAATGAATGAGAGGCAGGGCTTAAAATGACAATGTTCCGTTAAAGGTAATTTTAAACGTAAATTATGTTATTCATATTTTTTACAAGGGACTGTTTAACGATGGTACCTGAAATTTTTGAATGGTTTCAACATTTGAAAAATCGAATAGAAATCAATGATCAGAACTCCGAAGTTCCTCGAAATGATTCTTACCAGAGCAATAATAAAACACCAAAACTATCGCTTCTCTCTTAAAAATCGATTAATTTTTTCAATATAATATATAGGTACACATATAAAAAATTTGATTACTAGATAACAAGCAAAAATTTTTCAATAAGCCTCTTTATTTATACCTACATATGTAGAGGGTACCATAAAGTTCCACTAGTTTTCTTTCGTCGCGTAATGTGGGAAGTATCTGTTCACATATTTAAGGTGCAAAGACTACAATTCTGGTTAATTTTGAGCTACGAATTTTAAAAATAAATTCAATTCCTACTTCCAATATCTGGACAAACACAAACAGGTAAGTATTTATGTACATAAATTTAATGGAATATCAGGTAAGTATTAACAATTATATTGACGCATGCGGCTATGTACTAATTAAAATTAAAAATTATAAGTAAAATAAATTCACCTTTTTGAATGCCCAGTGATCAAATAGTCTGCGGATTTATCTTACAGCCTATACCTTTTTTCCTTCTCTCGTAGCCTAGAAGTTAGGCTACGTGTATAATCTTGCTTCCCTAACATAATTTTGTCAAACAGAAACTTTTTCTACATATATATAAACTTCCACGGACCGGTTCTCTTTTCTTTTCCTATTTTATGTCAACTAATTTCATAATTTCATAATTTTTCCTGTCTATTACTATTCTTCTTTTTCCATATTTTTCTTATCATCCACCACGCCCATCATACTCGTCACATTACTCTATTATTCCCTCTCGTTTTCCTTCTGAAAACTGTTGCCGCAGACGAATTTCTGTTCCGTATCTACGTGTATTTTTAACCCTCCACTTCCCGTCCTTTAGTACTTTGACCTCCGACGCACCGTTAATATAATTCTTACTTTTTTTTTCATCCCCTCTAATTTCCACGGACAGACTGCTTTTGGATCCGGGCTTTAAATCTTTTTCTCTTCGATTTTTACTACTTCTATTTTGGATGCTCAAATTTATACACGCACTTTTCAATAATGTTATATATACATATTAATTTTAGACGATATTCCATGTTGTGAATGAATTTAAAATGTTTTGCCGGTATATAATATCCGTGTATTCTTTCTTTTCTTATAATACATTGGATTTTTGAATATGATGTGTTAACTTTATTATGGCAAAGGGGTAAAAAGGTACGTACAGTTTTTAATTATTGGTTATCTGGTTTCTATGTTGTTTTGTCCACGATGTAGGGAATAGCCGTAGCACGGGGATATAATAAAATGGTCCCCTGACATGGTCTAAATTCAAGTCCACGGACACCTGGCAGGCTATTCTAGGTTGGGTGGTGGTAATTCTGTGGCTGCCATCCAGTGTAGGTGGTTTTACCGAAGTCCTGGGGCTGTGTCAATGGTTTTATAAAGATATTGGTTGGCCTTGCGGGTAGTGGTGGCTGTTTGTGACCCCCCTCGCATACCACAATATTAGTGATAAAAATTTGCCGGTCATGAACGAATATTTTGAGTTTTTGATCGATTTGCAGAACTTTAATAGAACTAAACTGAAATCCCGCTCTTAACAGAAATTTCCCAGAACCTAGAACTCATGAGCCGCACTTTTTATATGCTTTTATTGCTGTTACTAAAGCTACAACATATTAAAAAGTTCAGTACCAGTCCACTGGGATGCGTTGTAATCCGGTTTGGTTATTGTAATCACTTGTATAGAAGTTTTGTTCTCTGAGTAGATATCCACAGATGCTGTGCATAGTTAGCGTGTGAGTTTTTCAACTAAGGAAGCGCGGTTTACAATCTTGAGCAAGACTTGATTTTGGTATGACTTTTTTTAAATTTTTTGAAAACATTTAACACTCATAAAAGCGTATTTTTTAAAAGTTCATTTTTAACGTAATCCATTTAAAATTCCTAAGGTGTATTACAAACAAGCAGAAAATTACTAAAACGCACAGTGAAATCATGTTAAATTCAGAAGAGACAGATTTAAGGTAGAGAATCAATTTTAACTTAATATAATATTGAGAAATATGTACATCGAAAGCAAGAAAATTATTTTCAGGTCAGTGCCTGAATGCTTGTAACGAAAGGAGCATATATAAAAAAAACTCTAACGCAGCAGCAGCATCGTTAGAAAAAGTAGGTTTTCAAAAAGTAGAAAATTAGTCACTAAAAAGTTATCAACTGATCATAATTGGATGATTGTATTAACATTTGTAACTGTTAGTAATAAAAAACATTTACCTCTTTCAAAATCGAAACAAAAATAAATTTTTTTGAAGTAACTTCCAACCTTTAACTATATAATACTGGACCAATAAAGCTCCATAAGACCAATGTACTTTTTATTGTCAAGACATGTCAGCGAAGAAGTAAGCAACCCCAGAATACCTTATGCGTATTTTCGAAGTTTTGCTTAAGTTCATTGGAGTAGATCATAATAAATAAATATTTGTAACGAATTACGTTCCTATTGGTACTAAATTAGAATTTTATAGCATTAAAAATGATAAGAAATTATAGTAGATTATAGTGAATATTTATTTTAAATTTGGTCGCATATATGTATATGTATACCTAATGTACTTATATATGAATTCAAGTATTTGGAGCCAAAATTTTCCTCGAGTCATGAAACGAAAAAGTTCTCACCCCCCACCTCCAAGTTGTTCCATGACACCAAAATTAATATGTATATTTTCAAAGTAACCTTACTGAAAAAGTTATTCTATTGACTGGGAACATCAAAATTTAGGTTTCATTCCAAAAATTATTTATCAGTGGTGGCTTCGGGATGAAAAATATTGAGACCTAACTAGTGCAATGATCAGGTGGGTGTGACATATAGCGAAGGTGTTCAATCGCACAGTCATAAGGTTGTAGGTTCGAAACTAGCTGGCGTCACATTCCAATCCAAAATGACTGTGTATCCGGTTTGGTCCATTCGGCGCTCCAAATGACATATTACAGGAAAATTCATGATGGAAGAATATTAGCTACCAAACCCCACCCAATTCCTTCATTCGATTCACTAAAGAATCTTCAAAAAAGTACCACCCTCATAAAATGTTCTACCTACCCACACCCTTTCCTCGGCGAAACAGTCTAACGTATAGCTGATGCTGGCCTGACTCGTACATTTATATATAAGATTAAAAATTATGAAAAACAAGTTTTTCCTGCAAAAACAACGGGATTTTTTGTGATTTACAACTGCTTGGCTACGACTTATGACTATTTTCTGGCTATGTCATTGATTAAAATTCAATACAAGTAACTAGCGCAGAATTATAAATTCTGTTTAAAACGCTATACAATTTGAGTTAGTTACCACTTCCACCGAAATAATAAATAGGTAGGTACTACAGTTTTTTATAAAATGGGATGATAAACTCGTCGCCCATACTTCCATTCAAATAACAGTCTTGAAGCTGCTATTATAATCAGAACCAAATAAACAAATTCGTTAGGTAAGTGTTTTTAAGATGCAACACAAATCTTGAATCGATTATGTTTTGGCTTTTAAATTATACTTATGGCATTCAATACAGGGTAAATATTGTTCCTAACTTGTTTCCATGACATTTAAAAATATTGTGTAGCAAATTGCTCGAGAAGCAGCAAACCCTAACGAGCTGTATAGAATAGTTAGTCTGTATATGTCAGTACATATAGATTTGAACTTATTAACGTTAAAAATCTTATCGAACCTACAGCGAATTAGAATTGAGGAACACGTACCTAGATTGAAATAAATTGTACGTCTTCAATCCACTTATATTACCCAACGATTTATGGTTACATACTCGATCAAACAATGGCTCATGTACGTTTCTTCTCGTCCTTGGCAATGGACATTATACACTATACATATATATTTAGGTACCTCTCTTTTCTCTACATAGATATACATTGAACGTCAAGAATCGAGTAGGTACCTTCGTTGTACAATGCTCTCTCCGTTTGAATATGAACAATGCTCCGTAGCTCTGAATCCCTGGAAGTCTTGAAAATTATTCTGAAAGAGTATAAACGAGAACGCTCTTCTATTCACCAACAAAAAAAAAAAAAAAAAAAAAAAATCGAAAATTCAATGTCTTCGGGTACTGATTCGAAGCAAGAATTGTATACAAATCTATTTAACGAAGTTTCTACTTCTATTTCAGCATTTAACAAAAATGTCGTAATAATTTAAGGTTTGACAATCGTTTAAAAATCAAGGCCAGATGAAAAATATCTCTCAATGAGACAATTACTTTTACTAAATAATAAGAAAAATACGAAACTGCGAACTCGATTTAATCACATAATTGTAGTGATTAAAATTTTCTTTAGAAAAACGGCAAAAAGAGATGACTCTCAAGGTGAAACATGGTTAAGAAAGTTTTTTATATAGCATGCTGTTTTTAGCACGTACTTAACAATAAACTGTAATGGGTATCAAGATTTTGTGTTTCAAGGCATACGTCCATTTACCAACCATACGAAGAAGTGAAGGGGAACTATACGTACGAAAAAGGCTATCAACACATCGCATAACTAATTCCACAACTAGATGTCTACATAGAACAGACATTTGAGGAACCCTGAGTACTACAGTATGTAGAAGGATAAAAATTTCAACAAGGTAATAGTAAAATTCAGGTAAAAATAAATTAATTCGATACAGAAGCACCATGCAAAAAAAAAAAATCACAAAATAAACTTCGTCTCAATAACACCACTTACTGGCAAAGAGTGCAAAAGTAATTTTAAAGTTAGCACTGAGAAGGTTACAATATGAACACAAAAAAATATTCCTGTGTCGTAATTTTTGCGTAGCTAAAAACAATGTTTAATTGCTAAATAGTACAAGTATAATCTACATAACAGAATAAGTTTGATGGCTGTGAAAAGTATCTCTTTTAGGACCCGTAAACATGAATAGAGAAGATAACTCCTCAACCCATTCGGACTCGGAAGATGTCTGATTATGATACATCTACTCTGCCATAAAAATATAAAACAATCGATTCAGAACACACAAACATTAAAAAATGAAAATACTATGATAATCTAAGCGTTGAATTTTAAGCAGTAAATATAAGAAGAAAAATTAAAAAATCCAATTCACTAACATATCCCATTCAGATTTTTCACGAATTTCCTGAATTTAAATAAAAAAACTGTTTCCTTTTATCTCTTGTGAATAAAATAAGGCTGATTAATTGAGTTTTCATAAACTAATTAATATGTACCAATCCTCTTCTCACAAACCTATAAAATATCATAAACTATAAATTATTAGATCAAAAGGTCAGTTCTCGAAAATACGGTATATTCAACGAGCAGGATTTAAAAATAACGAAATTATTCGTATTTTCAGCACTTGAGAGAGAAGACCTGGTGGAGTTTTCCACTAAGATTTAAATTGTTACTACTTTTGGATCGATACTCAACCTCTTTCTTTCAAATTCCAGTAACACATTCAGGAATTTTATCAGTAGATCAATAGACTATAGAATATACCAAGGTACAATCAGAAACAAGTACCTTTTACTATGATTAGTGTAGGGTGCAAAATGGGCGTATGCACACATCTACAATGACCTGTTAATGTGTGTGAGCGTACTTCTGTAATCAAAATTAGACCACATGTAGTAAGCCATGTAGGCAGAGTACCAAAGAGTGTGTTTACCCTACTATATGTAGGAACCAATCACACAACCTACCAGCGAGTGTATAAATACACCCCTCACCATTGGTAGGAAGTCGCCACAATCAGTAATGACTGTTCATTAAAGAGTAACTAGTTTTTGATTAAGGCATATTAATATCTTAAAAATTAATGAGTACGACATTTTTACGGGTTTTGGTGATACGACAATGGCTAAATTTTCCCATATTATTTTCATAATTTTTATATAAAAAAATTTTTTTTGATTGTTCTATTCCAATTTTTATAGTTCATAAAACAGAGGGATCAGGACCAACAATTCTTATCCAATGATCTCAGTACCACAAAACCAGTTACATTTTCTTATTTCTTCTTTTCCTTTTCTTTGATGCTACAAGCAATTAAAATTTCAACTTTTCTTCCAGTTTTCTTTTTAGAGAAAACATTAGAGACTTCCTCCAAAATTTGTTGCTGGTTTTCATCAACAAGGTGAAGTTTGTTAAATGATAATATTATATAAACATATATACTAGTCAATAGGTCAACCTGAAAATGTATTTTCCCCGTCAATTGTCCTGAGGAGTCCTCTTCAGGATTCAAAATTTCAGATGATTTCTAATTTATTATGTAATCACAATGATAAGTAACTATTAAATTAGGTACTAGACAGATGTTTTTATATGTAACTTAAGGGGTTTATTTAAAAAAAAAAAGTCGGAATCTACCTTCAACAAGAAAATATTTAAAAGCTAAAAATTTAGATTATTGTCAAAATGATAGACTATCTATTCTAATCAACGAAATTTTCTGAAAATCATTCAACAAAAAGTCTACTACCGCAAATAAAATGAATAAAGAATTGAAAAAATCTGAAAAAACTGAAAATATATTGAAACAATGAAAGTATATCTAACTTCAGTATTAATATCTCAAATTGTTTCGTTCACATTTTGACACTGAAGACCACAATGAAATTTGCAAATGTCTCGTATCATAAACAAGAACAAAGAAAAACGGAAATGAAGCTATTTTCAGGATGTAATCAAGTTTTTCGTAACTGAATATTCAATGTAAAAGTTCAGAAGTAGGTCTAACTTTGAGTGCACGATTTGGAGAACAAAAAAAACAAAACCTCGTCAAAAAAGAACGACGGAAAAATAAAAATGTAAATTAATTAAAATGGAATAGTTCTGCTCTGATTATCACATTTATTTTGAATCAAAATCCAGGTAACGTCACTACATCGTTTCCCAGTTATTACATTTCTAGACAAAAACCCTGAATCTTCCGGAAGACGAACTGCTTTTTAATAAGCCAGCAAACGAACCCATTGCTACCACTTATGCATGACAGGAAGATAATTTTTTTTGTCTTCTCGACTAAGGTCGTTAAGTCTATAATAATGCTAAAATCTCAATCGACGAGCTGCGTATAAAACAGTCGGAAAGGCGAACATTTTGAATTGAGTATCAAATCTATGATCTTCGAGAAAAACTGATGAGCTGATCTAACCTATTGGAGAAAACTAACGTTTTCACCAATTTAAAGTAAATTAAAATACATCAGAAATGATGCGAGGCTATGTTAAATGCTGGCATGTTTCCAACATTGTCAAAAAATTAATGATTCACATCGGAATATTAATACATAATAATTTATTTTGAAAAGAGTATTTATTAATCGTCGCTATTTCGAGAAAATTCATCAAGAAAGACCACAGGCAAGGTCGATTATAAAATATATAACGTTAGTAAGGAGCAGTGTCAAGGTCCTCCGATCAATCCATTCCAGACCAAAAATTAGAAGCAAAACTAAGTACCTATTAAAAATAATTATAAATTATAATTACAGTTTGCAATTTCATATTCTTTAAGCCTCAAATCATCAGGATGGCTCATTTTGACCCCATAGATTGATAGTACTCAAATTACAAGGTGGGGTCATACATGACGACATTCATATAATATACAAATCACTAGGTGGAGTCATAGACTATAATATAACCCCACTGTTTTCCTGTGATGATATTTTCAAATGGTAGCATTAGTAATTAGCCATATAGAAATGATTGACTATATGGTTTTTATTTTGTATTTTTAGCTTATGATAAATAGAAGGGACCATGAGAAAGATTATAAGAAATATCGGTAAACCAATCATATACGAAAATTTTTCCAGCTTTCATCCACAATAAATAAAACGTGAGGAAAATCAAATTAATACGTATTTTTATAACACCTTAGACTAATTGATGCGAAAATCCAAAAGAAAATAGGAGAATTTTAATTCCGATAGTTCATTTGAAAAACCAGAATGCTTAATAAGTAGGTACTCACATTACCCACCTTTTCCACTGCATAATGAACACTAAATCAGCCTCGAGATTAAAAAATTTCAAACCGAACTTGTGAACCCACATTGGCAAACAAAAATGAAATCTTTTCTCATCTCAAGTTACTTTCCACAACACCCATTTTTTAGGCCATTTACTAGTTGCATTTTCAAACTTTTTCTTGAAGAACTGATATGATTACCACGACCTTTTATAATTATCCCTTCAAGTAATGCACAATTCATTCGCTTAAAGATAAAATATCAACCGGATCTACCGTAACGGAAAGAAAAATAATAAAAAAGTATAGAGAAATTACTAGACTAAAAAACATACCATTAAAAGTCAACACTGTTATTATAAAGATGATGCGGCTTTATTATGACATAATTTTTCGTTTGTTTTGCACTAAACAGAAAGGGAACAAAACGGAACATGACACATGGTCCGCAGAATTTCTAATTTATTTTTTGTAACTTTTTACCCCGCTCTTTCTTTCATGTAGAAAGAAGGATTTAAACACGTTCAAATAAACGAACAAGAATATTATACTAAAATTAAAAAAAAAAAAAAACGCGAACTTGACTCACTGAAGAAAAAGTAAACCCAGAAAAAAAAAAGAGAAAGTAATATTGAAAAATACGAGAACAAACCTACGTACATTTTGTCCTAAAAAATCGAGTACGAAAAATGGACGTAATTTTTTCACCTTTTATTTCTTTCTTTCTTTAAAAAATACAATATTCATTGTTTCGATTCATAGAACGATTATCGACCCCATTGAAAAGATAATGGCCTGCGAGCTTCAGTGAACCAATAATCCGAACTAAAAAGTGAACAGAATCTATTATAGATCTAATTTCAGAATATAATATATTTAACTTACACAATATAATGCTTCTCTGCACCAATATTACCATCCTTTTAAGTGCTTGCTTACACAATGAAAATTCGAATAAATTTTACATTTTTTTAACGAAGAATGATTTTTCAGCTATATGGGAGAAAACTCGCAAAATTACATCGGTCGCTTTCCGCAATAAAACGTAGTTTTTTTGTCGATTTAACAGTACCTTGTTTCACGGTCATTACTCAAACTACAAAACAAAGGTCCGTTATAAGTTGATAAAAAAAAATTTAAAAATATATATATACAAAAGAACGGTAAAAATCAGTCAGACCATCCGGAAAATGGTTAGATACGGAAAATCAACCAGTTCGAGTGGGTGGTAATCACAAGAAAAAATACCAGGAAAATCTGTGAAGAAATTAGATGTGAAAAGACACTGATAGAATAGCCATGGATGAATCATCTCAAATTATTAACGGTTAACCAAAAATCATAAGGTTACCAAAATTTTTTACAATTTTACTTATAATAACCAGTCTTTTTTTTTTTTTTACTAGGGCTGCAGTATTGCTTTAGAAATAAATATATAAGTTCCTAGGGTAAGGATAAGTACACTTAAATTTAGGAAAAACAAAATACAAAGTTTCTCCTCGCAGTAAATGACAAGTTTTTCTACACAGATTATGGTCAAAATTTATGATTTTTTTGGGAAAGCTGTTGCAGCTCCAAAGTACGAAGTCAAAAAATTTAACACCCTCTAATTTTCACTTATATAGCAACTACGTCGAAAGAGAATCAAAAAGAGAATTTTTAAAAAGAATGAAAACTTTAATTTCTCGATACATTAGTTTAAAACTTCAAATTGTTAAAAATCCTACAACTGGCTCAAAAACTGAATCTTCAATGATTTTCACTCAAATAGCTCTCTTACCAGAAAATTAGTTCGAAGATTTTCAACAGATGAAACTCTACACCATTCCTGCTATGATTTTAGCAATTTTGGTTTTTTTAATAATTTTCATAATTTTTTCATCAATGAACACCATTAAGAAACCCTATTTTACCTGTATATTGAATATTCAAAGAGGAAATACAACATAATTGGTTCAAAGGAGCCGAAAATCTTTGAATTTTGATACATTATTGAATGTTTTTTGAATATTATCTAAAGAAAAAAAATATAGGTCAGTAAGTTTTGAGACAAAAACAAAACACATCTGGTAAATAACTCGATTTTGGAAACAGTTTCCGTTACTTAACCCATAAGTAAGCAAATATTGGAACGATATTAATTCGAACTACGTAAAAACAAGAAATAAAACCACCGAAACGAGTATTCAAATGAAAATTTAACTATAACACCTTAAAAAGTGGAAAAATTTTTGATACAATTTCATCACTTTAAAATTTATTTGACTGATTTAAATCCTTAATGTTGTGCATCTCCGAACTAAAAAATTAGGACAATGACTCAAAAAAATGGGACAAAACGCATTTTCGAAAAAATATCAAAACGAAATCGATTTTTTCGAATTCAAAAAAAAAAAAAAAATATTCAGTCTGATTTTATTCCGATGCTTTCACTAAATTTAAAACTGAACAAATCCAAGAAAATAATCCTTACAACATTAGTGCAAATTGAATAATTTAAAAAGCAAACAAACAAACCTCACACAAAAATAAACTAATAACGGCAATGTTCAAAAAAAAAATCATTGATCTTTTTGAACTCTTTAAAGTTTTTGAGATGCTATAAAGAAGGCTTCATCACTGTTTCTTCTGAAAATCTTGACCTATTTTTGAAATGATTTACAAACGATTAAATTAAAATTCATTCATCGTTGTTCTATTTGTTGGATAACCTTCACAGCTTCTAATGGACTTTTATAATGGTAAACTTTGAAGTATGATGGAAAATGAAGCAATAAATACTTAAGTGAAGTCAGCGAATATTTTTTCTCTAAGACATACCATTTTTGCGATCAGCATATAAAATATTTTTTTAATTCTTTGACTAGGCTAATAAACAAAAGCTGTATACTTTTTTACACCAAAAAAGCCGAAAACTATGCCTTTTTATTACGATTAAACTGTAGTCAGAGTCAGAAAAAATTTTTAGAAAGTCTATATGTTTTTAAATACGTTCTATCAGACACTTGGAATTCCCTGACAAACACTATCGTAAATCAGGTCAGAAAAGAATTTTCAAATTTTCGTTCTCCCTTAATAGTTTTTCTGGAAAATCTTAGGTTGGATCCTACTAACGAGAGGAATAGCAACCGTAGGTATCTATTCAAAATTAATTTAGTTTAAATTCTCTCCCAAAAAAAGTTATCTGTATTATTTACACAGAGATGAACAGCAACAAACAGAGAAACGTAAAAGAAAGAGCTGAGAATTATAACAAAAAGAAAACTGATTAACAAGGTACTCGTATCGCAAACAAAACTAGCAATGGGCAAAAATCGATCAAAAAACAGCATATGAATATTTTTACCTTTTAATCAGTATCTCCTCTCAGTCACTACTTGACCACTTGCGAAAAGAATCTTTCAACAGACACGAAAATATCAAGAATTACCAAAAACTCTAGACAAGATCATTTCTGAAAACCTTTTTTTAAAATAGGAAATGACATTAGTCTTTAAACTAATATTAGCCGAAGTTAAATAATTTCTTAATAAAACAATAGCGTCTGCCCTATTGGATCATACGGAAGATGAACCTTCAATTTTCTCTAGAATACTGAAAAGTGACAGAAAAATGTCAGAAAATTCAAAATTAGAAGAAAACGACTACCCATACACAAACTCGCTCTAAATGATTCTTGAAGCAGCTGGAGCAAATAAATAGAAAATTCAAATAGGTTCAACAATCAACAAGAGTCAAGAACCATACTATCAGCGAAAAACTGCCAAAACGCCACACAAGGAATTAAATAAAAGAAATATTCGATAAATCGATTAGTCCACTCGCCTAAAAATAATAGATTATTAAATAATCGATTAATGGAAAAATAGGTTAACCGATTTTTTCCAATTCATCACCCATCACTAAACAAAATTACTCCAGAGAGAGGAATTTCCGTAAAATTGAAGCAATAAATTTTCCAGTGAAAACTTACCAAAAACCTAGATTTTTCAGATTGTCACAAAACTAAAAATACGATGACGGCCAACTCACCTGCAACAAAGGAGAAAAAACATTTTTTCATTCGAAAAAATACGACTGCAGAAAATATTTTCTCATACGGTCCAGAATGGTCAAGGCTAACTCGCGACACTGAAGCTCTTTATCAGTAGATACATAAAATATGTGTGTTTTTTCATAATAATTTTTACATCCAACACATTAATGAAAAAAAAGAAAAAAATTGTTTTGCCGAAATAAAATGTAAACTACACGTATTTGTCGAATAGGCTGTATAATAATACATTGTTTTTTAATGTATGAATATGTACCCAAAATGGCAGACTTGAAAAATTTTATTAAAAAAAAAAAGTGTTAAGAATATCATTATAACATCCTCTTTCAAAAAAAAGTAGTGTACATACCAATGGTGCGAAATATCGATTACTTACGACCAAACACTCATAAAAATATTGATTTTTTTTTAGATTTTTTTTCTAGGTCATTTTATTAAATGTAAGATTATTTTCTTTTTTTTTTGTAAGTAGGTACATAATTAATATGAATATTTTAACCTAAAATTCAAATTTTCTATCCTTTTTTTAAAATCATTTTCTGGTGAAATCATTCCACGGAAACAAAAAATAATACCGAACTTCAAGAAATCATAAAAGAGAATATTCGTAATCAATCGATTCAAATTCCCGAAAAAAATTTTCCTTCAATTATATGTATATGGAGCTTCTGTCTCAAAGATACAGCTTTGAAACACTTCTTTCACTTGAGGTACGATTGCACAAATTCTGGCAAGGTTTGAAATTTATAAATTATATCAAGATGACTATACTTAATAACTACTCAATTTTATTTAGTCTTTTTACCAAACCTCACTCATTTAGCAGACTATTACGTTGGAGTTTCCCAAGTCATCTTTCTTTTTGTTTTATAATTATGTCTATCAAATATGGACCAATTTTGATGATTTTATCATTGATTTATTCGTTTTAATCCCAAGCGAGACTTCAGTCAAGTACCTATAAATGACATTTGAGTAAACGCCTGTCCTTGATACAGCAGTGGTTCGAAATGTGATGGTAATTATTAAGCAATTTTCGTCTCATTTCAAATTTTAAATGTCAAGCTTTTTTTTGAAGCCCTAGATTGTATTTCTAATAGGAAACCTGATTTGTCTCTCGAGGCCTAAAAATACAAAAAAATAGATTCCACCACTAGATAATAATTTCGAAGTGCTTCAGGCCTTTTATATCATGTTGCTATTGTGAACGAAAACTGCAAACCACATTTTGTCATCCGAAGCAAAAGAACTTGCCAACGATAAAAACAGAATTTTTTCAAGTGAAGACGATAAAATTTGTTTTTTGACCGGCAGCATAAATGTAAGAAATTTTCTTATCGTTTAAACGCGATTATTGAACTTTTCCTGGTTTTTTTCTATTAAGATAGATATATTTTATGAAAAAAGAAAAAAAAAAATTTTTTTCACTGAAGCCGACGATTTACAAGCACTAGAATACTTTTCACGATTAATCAGATTTACCACTTTTCCAGACTAGTTCCCAGGGCCGTGTAGAAGAAATTCAGTCACGGGTGGTCATAACTATGGGACCTTAGGGTCAGTGAGACTACCCTATCAATTTCGAAGTACAGACTTTCAAAAATTTAAAAGAGCAAACTTCAATTATAATATATTACTACATATGGACATAAAGAGAAAACCTAAATTGCGGAGAAAGGAATAGCTAAAGCGCAAAGGGTGCATGCTGTACTTTGATTAGTTTGTCGCCAAAGGATAATAGATAAGATTCAATGAGAACAGATTGTTCAATGCGCCTTTCTGCCTTAGAATTTCCCTTCCTCGTTCCAGCAGATGATATCTTCACTTTTATTTTACCTCTTAGCTGTTTAATCATCGATATGTAGTAATATATAGTCAAAGGGAGCAAAAAAAAGTATAACACTGTTTAAATATATTTAGGTACACCTAAAAAAAAAATAAAGAAAAGATAAATTTAAAATTTTACATTTTGTATTTTTAACCGAATTCTTCAAAATCGCCTTGTCTTGCAATACATAATTCCTATCGGTGTTACAAATAAAATTATGGAGAATATTCTTTACATTTCGAACAATGTCGCGAGTAAACCGAGCAAAAAATTTTTTCAAGTTCTTATGTTCTGGAACATTCTTATTTTACAGAAAAATTATTATTTTCAAATGAAATTCATTATTTTCAAAATTTCTTGACAGTAGACTACATATACCGTAAACTTTTTGGGAAATTCTTGAGAGTATACAGTGTATATGTGTCACCCCTTTGGAACTGGACACAGCTAAAGAGATGCCCAACTTTCTATATGCGCTGTGGTACAAAAATGTGACAAAGATTTTCAACCATCATCAACATCATTATCAACGAAAAGTAAACTTCGATCAACATTCTACAAGCCAAAGCTGAACATATTTTGTAGCAATAACAGACATCTCCATACCAATATACACACACCATCAAGCTATAAAACATTGAACATGGGCAATAACAAACATCGGACTTTGAAACTATTGGACAATGGAGGTAATTGTCCATTAATAAAGTTAATGAAGATGATGAATTGAATAGTATAGAATAAATGAATTAAAGTAAAACACTATGTACCTCACCAAGAGAAAATGTTTATTAAGTAATAGATATAAAGATGTTATTACCATAAACTTAGGAATGATATGAATAATAAAAGAAACATAGACAAACTGAACAGAATAGCATTACAATCAGCACACCTTAATGGTAATAATCCAGTACCTCCTTGTGACATGATGCCACAACCTGGTCCGGTACTCTGAATGAAGACTCCTTGTAATAATCTCTGATAATTTGACATTTTCCAATAATTACTGCCATAGTCACAAATGACTGATAGTATTTTGCCCTTTTTGGGGCACTTGGAAGAAACATGTTTTGGGGTCACTAGTCTACAATTATAACACATCATTTCTTCTACCATTGGGTTATTACAGTTTGAGCCATAATGACCATAACTTTGGCAATTATAACATCGAACAGTCAGAAACTGTGTTGATCCCATACAACTCCCATATATGTATACAGACATCCACAGAATGTAATATTCCCCTGAGCCAGTACTGCCAAATGCCTACTAGCCCCATCTCCTTTCTTCTTAGCTTGTCTCGATGCGTCAGCCTGAAATAATAAACATTTCAACACCTCAATGCTTAGGCCAGTGTCATTTTGACATTTTGTTATAAAATTAATTAACTGAATTAAATTAGACACCTTCGATACAGTCATATAAAAATAACTCCGTTTTTCTTTTATCGATAATTGATTATTTTTATACAGGCTTATCAATTCATCAGATCATTGAAAGAATTGATATAAAAAATTCGGCTTGGCCAATCCAACACACGATAGTGTCTACAATATGAAAAACAAAATTTTGGCCTCGCCAGCTCAGCACCACAAAAGTGCAAGAAAAACGAAATTCAATAATTTTATTGAATTAAAAAAAGGAAAACTCAACTAAACAATTAATCAATTGACGCAAATTCACCAACTAAATAAAATAGTATTACAATGCATCAAGTAAATCACAAGACTAAAAATGAGTTTGAAGTTCTAGAAAAGAAATTCAAACAAGTAAACAACTCTGAAATTATACAACAAATAAACTAGTCACTTAACTCTCTTTGTACCATGTATCACTGAATATTCACAATCACTAGTTCTTTCCTATGATTACAAACATCAATGACATGCAATAGCTTTTGTTCAATTCTCAATGCTATTCTCTAATTGATCAATCAATTCTTATCTCATTTTTCTTCAAAACATGCTAAGAACTCCAAACAAAAGAGTAGACATATATATGTCATACTATCTCTTTTTAGTTTACCCAAATACAAAGGGTCACCTTTAGGTCATCATATTTTACCATTCATTGATGCATCCTTTTACACATACACACATACTTGTTCAACTTTGTTAATTTCCATTATTACTTACTCCATATGTAATTCTATGCATGTGTGTGTATTTCTCCACATAGTAAACTCGATTCCAGGTCATTTCCCCAAATCCGTTTCTCTGACATCCCATTTCCCCGCAAGACATTTTCCTGAAGTTTTTTCACCCTAATATTTCCCCAACACTTATTTACCTGACAGTTTTTTCAGTTAAAAAAAATTCATAGAAATGTCTTGTCGGGTAAATGGGTGTTGGTAGTTTTTGGAGAGCGTTATCAGTTTTACTTGTATTTTTTTAGGATAACAATGTAGTGTGAGCTAAGGCTCTTAGAAATTCAACTTGTTTGTCATTAACCACATACTCATCATATTCCAAGATGATTGACCTGAATCAAGTCTGCAGCTCCAACCACTTAGCTTGTGGCAAGTTTTTCACTCACCAGCCAAGGCTAAGTTTAGACAGGCTGACTTCTATACTGGCCTGTTTCTGGAGTTCAGTAATTGCCAAATATAGATTGGGGTGGTGTTTAGCTACAATTATGCAGAAGCAGTTGTGCCAACCCTCACTAACATTGTTTGTTTTATGAGAGTTGGTACAATCAGCTAAATATTGATTCCTTATAAAGGGAGGTATTTCAGTGGTACATGCTGGCATTGCCTTTGTCCAGGATGACCAAGTACATATGTTTGTTTAAAGTACTCCAATACTGTCAGCATTTCATTTGGAGCATTTTGGACCAAGACTTCAAAAGTAGATGGAACATATGCTATAGGAACATATGCTAACGCTAATAACATATTGATAAACATTTTGATGCTGAGATCTTTAGTATTGTTGTACCTCTGCTACAGGCCTTCAGCTTGAATTTTTCCATAAAGAGACTGGCCTAAATGAAAAAAACAACAAAAGATTGGTACATCTAGAAAAACTTCTTGACAAGTGTTGATGCTTTTTTCAAAATCACACATGACTTTCAGTGGCATGCAGGTGTTTACTCGGTACTCTTAGACAGCATCTTTAACAGCACACAGAGCAGCCACATATTGGTTTTTTGTTCCTTACTAGATAAGAATGCATAAATGAAAGGCAGTGGTGTATCTTCACCATCTACGCAATTTCTTTGATGCAGACCAATGATGGTGAAGAGCTGAGTGAAAATTGTCGGACTAACATTCAAAGCTCCATCGAGGAACCAGATACTACTCCAACACAGCAACTCTCTCAGCACTGCTCTTGGCTGGGGAGTGTCTTTAATAACCAAAATTACATCTTCAATACCAGCAGCAGCACCTCTTATGTTGTGAGCAGTAATTAGGGTTTTTACTCACAAATTACTTATCTCCATTCTCTGTTTTATTTTCAAATAATTGAATTATTCTCCGATATCTGCCTTTTCCATTAAGCAATATTGAAAAATGCAAAAGCATATAAATAAACAAATGAATTATTAGTGTATACACTGTCTCCTCTCCCCTTCTTAAAATTACACGAGTCAATAATTAATTACGATTAAGAAAGTGCCACTAAAAATCAATCACAATAATCAATATTTAATAATTAACTCCCTAATGCTGTCGATAGACTTTTTAAATTAAATAAAATAAATATTTTGATTATTGACTAACTATTTTTCTCCATTTTTTCACGATACTTACTCAAAAGTACCTCTGATGAAATTCCCAGTAACCAAAATCTTCTTCCTCGGAATAGGCAATTCCATTTATTATATAGGTACCTGGTGCCTCCATCATATTGGACAAGGGAATAATTGTCCATCAATAAAACTAGTGAAGATGACGAATCGAATAATTAGAGAATAAATAGATAAAAATAAAACACTATATACCCCACCAAGAGGAAAGAGTTATTGAGTAACAGATATAAAGATGTTATTACCATAAACTTACAGAATGGAATGAATAATAAAAGAAACATAAATGAACTGAACAGAGTAGAATTATTAAGAATCAGTATAGCGAACTAGTACTCGACCAATAGCAGTCAGTTCCCAAAGAATAATGTTCTATAACATTCTATGTGATGTTTTTGATCGGAGGATGGACATCTCTTTAGCTATATGTCTCTGGTTGGAACATCCTTGATAATTTCACCTTCAACATAGTTAGCCTATCTACATTTGAAATAAATTGTTCTATATTTCACATCTTTTTCACTTATTCCTGATATTTTATAATTATATTTCTAGCAGAAATTTTGAAAATACCAGTTTTTTTTCTATTTTTCTAAATACCGCTTCCCTGATTTTCACTTAAAATACCGTCCGGGTGGTCATACAGCTTTGATGATGATAGAGCACTTCAAAACAAAACATAGTACTAAGGTACATATGTTTTTCACTTGAAAAGAAACATTTTTCCTTATTTGGAAACGTATTTAAACGTACTTTAGGACAACTTAAAACCGGGCTTTTTCAGGCCCTCAAAAAAGTACTGGCCCGGGAGGAATCCTCCATTTTCCCCTCCCGTTTCGATGAAACTGCCAGTTCCAAATACTAGAATATTTCAAATAAGTCCGATTTGCAAACTGGCTCCACAAAATGTGAACCCGAACTCCGTTACAAACTGAAAACAATAGAGAATACTTCCGATGGACACCGTTATAAGTGACCTTCCTCCATTCTTTTCTTATTACGTTACTATGCAAAAAAATAAATGGACGCGACACAGACTTATTCCAGTAGTTCATTAGGTGAACCTACGACGGCAAAGAAACCAGTATTCCACAAAAAGAGAAGAAAAATCTGCATCCGTTGATTACGAAGTCAAGTGGCGACTACACTGTCGTAGAAATCGATGTTTTTGTTCCCATTATAGAGTTCGTACTAACAGAATATACGGGGGAAATAGTGCGCATTAAATTTCACACTATTCTTATTTTACTGTGTGTCTCACCGAGCTAGACACGTGGTAGAAAGTGATGTTATCTAAACATACTAACAACACTCAATCAAATACATAATTTGTTGTTCATCATTCAATTGGACACAATTTTTAGTCAAGAACTATCGGCAGGTTATTTGTTAAAACTGGCAGAAAAGTCTCTCTTCTTTCAAAAACAACAGTGGGAATGAACTTTTAAAATAACTATAAGTCCTTAAAACCATCCACCAATATCTCCGTTAATATTGATTTAATCGTTAAAATATAGTTTAGTTTTGTGAAAAAGCATTCAGAATCTTAATTTGCATACAGAAATAGTTAGGCCTAGGGCTTGTAACCACAACCATAACCAGAACAATAACTACTAAAAACCGAAACAAATTGACAACATTGATTTGGGAACTGATAACCAAAACAAAAAACTTTCACCTAACCAATAATCAATAACCAATTCCCATAAAATGCTGAAACCTTTAACCAGAACAATAAGCAGAAAGAATTGGTTTTTATTGATTTTCATGAAATATCAATATTATTGATTATTATTTTCAAAAATTACTAATTATTTCCTGAAAAATTATTAATTGTAGATAATTTGACCTCGAAAAAATTTTTTTACCCCAAATTTTGTCTTAACCAATAACCAGTGACCACAACCAATAACTAAAAAAGTTATTTTGGTTAACGAAAACAATAACTAGTAACCAAATAATTAAACTTCTAACCAATAACCAGTAACCAGAAACCAATATAGATTTTTATTGGTTCCCAGTAACCAATAACCACAAAAATGTTTTGGTTATAAGCCCTAGCTTAGGCTTATTTGTGTCAATTTTCACGTGTAAGCGATGCAACACGGAGAAAATGCGCATTAAAATCGACTGTTTTTGTCACACTATTAACTTCCTATTACAGTTGCATTGCAGCGATACATCTATGGCGGTGGTTAATGAGGCTAAAACCTTCAGCCAAAAAACAAAAAGGTTTTAGGCGTAATATACACGAGCAACGTCTTCAGCTGTGCTCCAATATTGTGAGAACTCAGTATTTTTCATCTTCATTTTATAACCATTCGGTGCATTATAAGAGAATGAAGAGAAATTCATTTCTCAACATTTTTTTACTGAACTATTTTTACGATAATATTAATAGGTACTGTAACAGATGCAAGAAACTAATCTTGAAAACACATTTTCCACAAATTCCCCCATTAGCCACAGTGACTCTACAAAGAGAAAACTCTGGTATTAAATTTGTCTAAAAAAAAAATTAAAAATGTCTACACTATACTTATTAGTTTCCCTCAACCTTTTTTATGAAGTCATCTTTTTCATTTCTTAAAGGTTTTCAATAAGTCGTTGGGTCTGATTAAATTAAACCAACTAACACCGAGTGTATGTCAATCAAACAGAGGTACTGGCGTACTGACTCTGTTTTCATCAATAAATTTCATCGAATCAATTCCTCGAAAAGACAAAGGAAACAAGAAATATTTACTTTTTCAACATTGGAGGAACTGAACTATGAAGTAAGAAGGGATAATCTTGATTTTCGAGTAATCTTATTACAGCTTTCCAAAAGTTAGATAAAGGACTGCAATAACGTTTTAATATATTTTTCTTTCCAATATGTGTTCGTAACACAGGAAATTTTTTTGTTTTATTTTACTCAAATAATTTGATAATCTATCGATTATTTTATTTCATTTTTCAACCCTGAGAATGAATTTTCAGCTAACTTGCGATGATTTCACATACAATAAAAGCTAATTCGAGAATATAACTGAGGTCAAATTGAAAAGTTCATTATTTTGGGGCTATAACTGAATTACGCATGTACTTCAATGTTATTAATATTGATATTTGTATATTAATGACGGTTAATAGTGAAATAACATTAGCTACAGCCTGCAGTGTAAATATAGGCTCGGTACTAAAAACACGTGCAAGCAGAAAAGTGTAGTAATGAATCGTAGATTTAAAAAATAAGAAAGTATGAATTTCTTCGTCACGTTTAATAAGAAAGAACGATTTCATTCCACTAAGTTGTTACAAAAGAATATAATTTCGAAAGCATAACAAATTGTCTCATTCCTCGTGCTCCCTCACTCACTCATTTTACATCTCATCATGGATATGACGCGTAATGTACTGAGTGATACGCACACGAATCATAACAAAAATTAATAAACGCTTTTAATTTCAAATGCATAGCAAAAATGTCCCGTTATTTGGAACAATCTTATTGTGCATCTCCATTTTTGTTTTCAGAACCGTTGTTTATCGTTTTCAGATATTTTTGCATAGTAGTTTGTCTCAATTGCACAAATCCATTTTCATTTTAAGGAAAAAGGTTGTTTGAGAATTATATCACATAAAAGAAAAATTGAAAACTCGCTACTCAAGAATAATAGTGAAAGGTCAAAATTATGCAAAATAAATACCGCATTCATTCTTTTATTTACCAGATTTTTGAATGGCCTATTGTCGTAGTACCAGCAAAGTATTGCAAATATAATTTTAGTACAAAAAATTACCAACCTCGAGAGGTATTTTTGAGCTTTGCGATATTGGTGCTACGAATCTTTTTTTATGTTATCATAGCACAATTACACACTACTTTCGATAAGGGTCTATCTTCGTGATTAATAGAAATCATGCTACCGAAGCATAAATGCTAAAAATTTCAAGAATACCATTTTCGAATTCCTAGAAAACTGAGTTCCTGCAGGCATGATACAATGATACAATGATACTTATTTGTTAAATAAACTAGAGAAAGACTGCCAACAACGAACAAATTTACCAGTGTTACTAGGCCAGCACAAGCTAAAATTTCCATAAAGCGGCGCTTTAGGCCTTGTAGGTCATACAATTTTATTATATCGTTTCACTCGATAAAAGATGATAAAAATCTGTGGATAGCAAATTTCAAAAACGTCCCCGTTACTAATGAATGCAGTAGCACTGAATTCCAAATTCTTGTTCACGGTGTTATCTTTATGAATGCTTTATCGATGTGAAAATGCTTTTGGGGAAGAAAGTCATAGTCTATTTAATATTGAAATGAAAGGAAAATACACATATTAAGGTAAGCTCAAAGTGCTGTAATAAAAAAAATAAGACCCCTTTATTTTTGGTGATTTCTTTCATAGAACCTACGAAAAACATTCGAAAACATTGAGAGGGAAGTTATAATTTTGGAACAAATGACAGCGTTTTTTTCTCCTCCTTCCACAAGGATACGACGCTATGATTACTATAATTTGAAGGACAATGATTGCCTGGTACTAAACGCAAACCTCTCACAATTTTGAAGCAAAATCAAAATTTTGTGACTAGAGTGTTTTTTCCTGCTCTTCTTTCGCAAGGATAACTACGACCTATGATTCGTCTGAACTTCGACCAACAGTATTTCTTACACCAACAACAATGTATCAAAGTTATGATTCTACGCAACTTCTATAAGCGAAAACTTCCTCAAATGATTTAGAAAATGGAATGGGTCAGGATCTTAATAATACTAATAAGCATGATTGGCAAAAGTTAAAAAATACCAACAATTTAAATTAATTACGTTGCCTTAAATAAAAAATTTTTTTAAAACAGCCTTGTGAAAAATTAATAGTTTTTTCCGCGAAAGAAAGAATTGTTTAGTTGTAATACCAACCCTGAAAAAAGATACCAAAATTTAATCATGTTATTTTATGATCTATCATTTTTTACAATTTTCTATCAAATTTAGTCGTTTTTAATTAGCTATACCGAATACCTCTCTTTTAATTTAGAGAGAAAAAAGCTTCAATGTCTATACTCGCAGCGCAATAATTACCCAAATACCTCATACCTCATACATCTGTTTCAGTAAAGATACGTTTTCCATGAAAAATAATCGCTCGTTGAATACATAGGAGCACAAGGTGAATTTAATTTTCATTTCCTTTAAATGACCTATAATCAATTTAACGAACGAGACAACCTCGTTCATCTTCCTCGAATGCTATACATATATGCTAACTTCGATATACCGCGTTATACAACGTTGAAAAAATTAAAAGAATAATTTCTAACATTTACCTACTTATAAGCGGAAATAAACCATATTTAAAACAATGCAAATGTTGTAGAAAGAAATCGAAAAGAAAACAAAGCCACAAACTCGCTTGTATACTTTAGCAAAATAATATTCCGGCCAGCTGAAAATTACAATAAAAGTAGGTCACATAGTTAGCGAACTAGGAAACAAACACATAATTAGAGTGGGGGGTGGTGGTGGTGAGTGAGTGAGGACGTTCACTTACAAAGAATATCAGAATACATTAGGTATTTCGCATCTTCCTGTGTTTTGAGAGAAACAAAATTATGAATGCAAAATGGTAAACCTAACCACGCAATGTTAATTGTATTATGCTTCGAGACATACACTCGTCATAGTGTGCACGTATTTGAGAACAATATAATTAGAGATTAAAAATTTACATAAAAAATTTACGTATTCAAAATCTTTGATACGAAGACAAAATTTTTTTCTTTATTCGTATGGAAATTTTGTCGTTAGCTAGGCTTGAGAATAGGACACCAAACACCAAATTCGTGAAAACAGGTAGGTCATTCAACGAAAATGAAAACACAACAATAACGAAGAAAATACGTACACGGAAACGAACTGTAAAACTAAATTGAAAATAAATTTATATATCTCTGCACACGCATCAACCGCGGCTTGTATTTTCCAAAAGTGTCAAATTTTGTAATGGCATCCATTCGAAAACCAGAGAATCGATTTTGCTAAAATTCAATGCAAAACCAGTCCTTAATAGTCTCCAACTGCTATAAAAATTTCAAGCCAAAATCTTTTAATTTACGGGAGTTATCGGGATGACTACATTATGGGTTTAAAAAACTTTTAGAACCCCTTCTTCTGAAATTAACGGATGAATTTCGAATATTTTAACAAAATGTGTAGCCTATGAAAACTTCTAACACTATCCCAAGTTTTATTGCCATAAGTCAAACAGTAGAGGCTCCACCGACTCCCAAAAAGCAAAAAGTGGATATACATATGTAAGTTTGTTTGGAAGTTTTGATTCTAATTTGCACTTCAAATAAACCATAGTGTGAAGTCACAAAGTTCAAAGCTTTTATTCACACGTAATTAAGAAAACAGTTGTGAAATTAGAAAATTCAAGCTTATTATACACACGAAACAAACTAAATAAATTAATCTATCTTTCTGGGTCAATGTTGAATGACCGAATGAATGAATGAATGAAGTTATCGGAAACAAATTTACAAAGTCGACGATGGTAACAATAAAAATGATGCACGTTAGGATTGGTCATGTATGTTGTCATCGGATAAAAGAAAGAATGAAGTTCGTATATAGAAATGATGTAATGGGAGATAAACAGTTAGCATGCGGTAAATAATTACGTCGTGATATCTTAGCCAAGGTCAAACATAAATAAACATGAAAGTATTTCAAATATCCCAAGTATGAGCGAGATTGGTGTTATTTGGGAAAAGAGCAATCTAGTCTTTTTACACATATATATTATATATTTTGTATACAGAAAAATTTGAGTGACCTATATGTATATTTGTAATCTACAAATCAGGATCGACACTTTTCCACAAGCTGTCCCCCCAGTGGACCGAATGCAATATTCGTATTTTCCTATGGAAAATACATTTAAAAAAAGTAATTAGATAACACACTGACGCATGCGGCTGTATATTAATTAAAATTAAAAATCATAAATAAAATAAATTTCACCTTTTTGAACGCCCCGTGATCAAATAGTCCGCGGATTTATTTTACAGCCTATACCTTTTTTCCTTCTCTCGTAGCCTAGAAGTTAGGCTATGTGTATAATCTTGCTTCCATAGCACAATTTTGTCAAACAGAAACTTTTTCTACATACACATAATCTTCCACGGACAGGTTTTCTTTTCTTTTCCTATTTCACGTCAACTCATTTCATAATTTCATACTTTTTCCTGTCTATTACTATTCTTCTCTTTCCATATTTTTCTTATCATCCAAAACGTCCATCATACTCGTCACATCACTCTATTATTCCCTCTTTTTTTCCTTCTAAAAATTGTTGCCGCAGACAAATTTCTGTTCCATATCTACGTGTATTTTTAACCCTCCACTTCCCATCCTTTGGTACTTTGACCTCCGACGCAACGTTAATATAATTCTTACCTTTTTTTTCATCCCCTCTAACTTCCAGCAGACGGACTGCTTTTGAATCCGGGCTTCAAATTTTCTTCTCTAGTCACTTCTTACTTCTATTTTGGATGCACAATTTTATACACGTGCTTTTTAATAATGTTATATATATTTGTTAATTTTAGACGACATTTCATGTTGTAAATGAATTTGAAATACTTCGCTGGTATGAAATATCCGTGTATTTTTTCTTTTTATAATACACTGAATTTTTGAACATGATGTTTTAACTTTATTATGGCAAAGGGGTAAAAAAGGTATGTACAGTTTTTAATTATTGGTTCTTTGGTTTCTGTGTTGTTTTGTCCGCGATGTAAAGAATAGCCTTAGCACGGGGATATAATAAAATGGTCCCCTGACATGGTCTAAATTCGAGTCCACGGACACCTGGCAGGCTATTCTGGGTTGGGTGGTGGTAATTCTGTGGCCACCATCCAGTGTAGGTGGTTTTACCAAGGTTCATGGGGCTGTGTCAATGGTTGTATAAAGATATTGGTTGGCCTTGCGGGTAGTGGTGGTCGTTTGTGACCCCCCTCACATACCACAACACCTCAGTAAATTAATTCCACCATTACAGGAAAATACATGAATAACTTGACAATCCATCCCATTTTTACAGACGATTCAGTTTGTCTACAAAAAGTGTTGAACAAAATATAGACAACTATTATTCCTAATTCTTGGAATAATAGCTGTCTTTATGATACCTTGCTTCCCACAGACAAACACCACCAGATATGCTGACAATGAAGTGTCATCATATTTGGCAGATGTTCCATGTCACACCACCTTTTTGGTCGGCCATTTTTAAATATAACAAAGGAAACAAAGGTGATGTCTTGTCTTCTATTCGAAGACACATTCATTCCTGAACTAGAAGTCGAGTAGAAATGTTAAGGCCCATACTCGATTTGATGGATATCAGGCATCATTATTATTAAGTATTAGTAGTAAGTTAAAGTCTAAATGTGTTTGTAATAATTTGAAGTTAAATATTAATAAAATATAATATTTCAGAAATTATCTCATTTGTCGAGATAATTCAATTAGTGAATTACACTCGCAACATCCTTCTCACTCTATGAAATTTAAGTTTTTTTCAAAAGACATAACGACAAAAATATCCCAAAGAAATTAGTTTTAATTTTTAAATTACCTAAACAAAACTTTCCAAAAATTCAACAGAAAAAGGTAATTAAACAGATAAAGCGTTTACAGAAGATTTTGAATCAGATTTACAAAACACTTTTCAGAGTTTCCTGTTTCTAAAAACTAATAAGTAAAACTCTATTTCACAATATTTTTATGTCCACAATTGCGAATGTACGCATTTTAATCCACCATTAAATTCGATGTTACGTTGGCGAATACCATTAAGATGAAAGATGGAAACTTATGTCAAAATTTATAAACTATCATCGAAGAGATAGCAAAATATCAAATATCAAAACATTCTGAGAATAAAAGTTTACATTGAGTTTGTTTCCAAGAATTTTCTGTAAAATCCTGGAATTTACAGAAGCCGTTATAATATCTATTCAACAATAGCATCGCGTATCCTAGTAGATTTTCATTGCTTAGCTTTAAAAGCTTGAGGTCGAAAGAGCTACAAAGTAACTCAGACTTTTGAAGTGTAAATTTGAAATAAAAATTCTTCAACTTTTATTGTCTCTGTTTATGCAAATTTTTGTATTTTCTGTATTCTAAGTTCGATGTGATTAGCTAAATATAAAAAGCATTTGAGGGAAATTCAATTTTCCAAAAACAAAAATAAAAGGAAAAAAAAATTTAAAACTACAGATGAATAACTCAACTTTCGAGATGAATAATATCTTCAATAGAGCAAATAAATAGTAAACAAAAGTAGGAAAGTATAATTTTCTTGAAAGTAGTAGAATGAGGGAAATAATTGCTTTTATATTTTCGGGATAATTATCACTAAATAGAATTTTTGTTGAAGAGCGATATTTAGTTGCGTAATTTGGGTCTTCGAAAAGCGGATTATTAATAAATAAAAAAAGTGAGTGTGTCATGGGACACGTGGTGTAAGTGAAACTTTTCAAGAGATATTTCAGAATTACCCCTAAATTTAAGTAATTTTTAAAATAAAAACAAAATTCGAAATCAGTGCCCCAAAAAACATATTCACTGATACACGCAACAAAATATGACAAGTCAAAATTCGGACTACCTTTGAAGCTCCTAGAGGTTGAAAAATTAGTTGAATGAAAAAATGAACATCAGACTTGAAATCAGCGCTCCAAAAAATATATCAGCTGATGTATCACACAAAAAAATAAAAGGGAAGTCAGAATTTGGCCCTGATTTGAAGCACTTGATAGTCGAGAAATGGGTTGAATGAAAAATTGAATATTATATTCAAAATCAGCGCCACAAAAAACATACTTGCTGATGTATCATAAAATAAAATAAAAAAAAAGAATAAATAAAAATCAAAAACCGCATTTTTTATTGGGGCCTCTTCCCTCCAAACCCGCATTTTTCATTTTTTATTATAATAAGAGCGAACCTAACACCTTTTTTCCTTTTTTTCTGCATTGAAAAAACCAAGTAAGTGCTTCAAGGTTTAGTCCACTGACGTCAAATATTTTATTGTCTTTTTCTACTAAGTTTGATTTTTTTAGACGGTAATGCTTTTTTTCGTCCGATTGGTCGTGTCAAATTCATACGAGTTTACTACCAATACTAAGGAGATTTCACTTTAAAATACCCCCATAAATACGCACTGAGCCATGATGAAGAGAAATAATAAAATTAACAAAATTAAAAAAAGTATACCTATACTTACATTGATGGTCACATAAAGAAGCAAAATAATACCTAGGCTAACTAATACAAGTGGTTCGCTTGATCTACGTAACTATAAAATAATTCATACACCGTTTTTCACGGAACATAATAATTATCGTTTTTTTATCTCATTTTTTCATATTGAAATTTCCGTCGTTTATAAAAATTAGTTTCTAATCGCCACTCATAAATCAGTATTTTACCAGCAAAATTTTCCATCCGTACACCCTGTATATCCATCTGACTGCTGCATTTACAAAATAGTATCTCTAAAAGCAAGTACTGACATTTTTATAGACAAGTCATAGAAGCTATAAATTAATTACTAACATTTTACCATCACTTGGTACTGAAAGAATAAAAAAACAAACACATTTGAAAAAACGAATTGTAATGTTCTCTCTAATATTTATACCAATAATTTAACTATGATTGGAACGCAACAGAAAATGTAGTACATTATCTGCGGCAACATTCCCCACAAAGTAAAATAATACCCATTAGAAAAAATTCAAAAATTTTCGAAATAAAAAAACCCTTGAGAATCTAACAACATAAAAAAATAAAAATTGAAATTATCCAAAAAGAGAAAAACAATTTTTTTTAAATTTCTCCAGTAAACTCTATAGTGCTATTAAAAAAATTAAACGAAAAAGCATTAGGGTAAATAAATAACTTTTTTCTCAAAAAATAGAATCGACTTAAAAAAAAACCATAAAAAAAATTATACCTACTTTTAAAATTTCTCCATTCATTAGACATCTGGCTGGAGAAATTTTAAAAGTATAATTTTTCTCTTTTTAGTGTATTCATTGCTGTTTTTTCTAAAGTCGGTTCTATTTAAAAACAAAAAAAAATTCATCTTACTATAATGCTTTTTCATTTCATTTTAATTCCAGTAGATTTTACTGAAGTAATTTTAAAGAATTATTTATTTTTATGTTTTGAAATTTGTTATATTTTTTGATGGAAAACTTTTTTTCAATTATTTTTCTTTTCTAGAATTAGCGGCAGTATTACTTAAAGACTAACAGTTGTTTATATAAAATAAACTCAATAATTATCTTATCGATTTTAATAAAAATTAAATAGGACCACCATGGGATCATCCTTTATCATTTAAAAAAAAGTTCATCAAAATCAGGGTCCACTTAGAGAAGTTATGTTGGAACAAACATAAAAAAAAACATAATTATACTAATCAAATTTCAATAACCACCCCATTTTTTTGAAGTCGGTTTAAAAAGTATCTTCGTTTTCTAATAGGATAAAGAACAACTGAAAGTCATTTTCTCACCAATCAAATTCACAAAATTTATATGAAATCATTGTTTAGGAGATATATTTCGGAAATTTATTCAGACCATTTGAAACTTGTAGAAAGATTACTTGCAAATACAATGTAAAATAGTAGTCGAAGAAATACAGCTACTACAGTAAGTATGAATACATTGGAACCACTTAAGGACAAATTTCATACATATATAAATAACCAGCCGCCCTTGGTGCCAGCTTCGCTTGGCTCAATCACCAGAGTAGGAGTAGGGGGCCATTTTATCAATATAATTTCTACTATTTTTTTCATTTTCATCGTTTTATAAATAAGTATAAAATTATAACGTATATTATGATCTAATACAAATTCGAAGCTGAAATTAAGGTATTTGCATTACAATGATTGGAATAATTTTTTTTCTAGATTTATTTAGACGTCATTTTCATTTTTTTTCAAATTTACAAAAAAAAATTAAGTATTCTCAGTATTCAATAATTTAAACTGAAACCAAATTAAAGTACCCATTATCACCTCTTCAACTTCAGCCAATAAGGAATGTAGGTCTAACTCTTACCTCAATGATCACTCATTTGCAACAATTGCAGAGCTATCTACTTCCATATTAAATCCTGAATGATAAAAAATCCCACTACCAAAAAACTACCAATTGTAGCGAAAGTATTGACCGTCAAATTCAACCCAATAGTTTCTTTAATTTGAAAAGAAATACCAAATTCGAACTTCAGTATTACACAGAAAGAAAAAGAGAGAAAAGATAAAGTGTAGTGAAACGTAAGACAGAGATAGCAATATTTTCATCATTTCTCTTTTGTTCCATCTTTCTTTAATCCTTCAACTGACGAAAATTGAAATAATATAATGAAAATAATGAAAAATATACATATTTCATAGTACTACTCAGGTAATCATGAACAGATCATAATAATGAATAGCCTATTTTACCGGTAAGAAGATGAGCTTGGTGATGATAAAAGAATAAAAAAAATTGGTTCGGTAGTTTTAAAGATTACCATTATACACATACATACGAAATAGTTTTAGTTAAGCATTAAATAGATTACGTTACAATCGGCCATCTATATGATCGTTGAAGAAAAATACTGATTGAAATCAAGTCAAAAGTTTTGTAAAGTTTCGTAGGAAAGATTTTTTCTTCTCCTAGATCTAAAATATTATGTTCTTCATCGACGCGAAGAACCTGACGAACTAACGCTTAAATAATTCGACTTATCCAACTTTTTTTTCATAATTTTTTTTCCTTCTTCTTTTAATGAGATGAAAGTATTTTCTAAACTTCGACTCTAGTATTTACGAAGGTTTTCATTCAAGGAAGCCTTAAATTATACTAAGGGGAAAAAAGAGTAATCGTAGGAGTAGGTATATAGGTATAGGAAAAAATCGATTTTTTATTAAAACAATATACAGAAATACAAATAAGGGTATGACCCACCTCTAATTGATTAACTAGTTTGATTTTCATTAAACAAAAACTAACGCAAATTAATGTAGCACTAATATTAAATTTGCATCTTCACGAGACGACAAATTCTATCAAGTCGTAAGAGTAATTCACGATTGAACAGTTGTGTAACTAATTTATCGTACCTAATTCGTACAGTTTAATATTACAAAGTAATATTCCGTTTTAATTTTTCGAAAGATCTAATAATGAATTACTTATAACCACCGTTACTTTCAACTTATGGATATTAAAAAAAGAAAAAAAAAACGAGAGAGAACACGATTTTAGCGTAGAGAATAAAATAA
Source organism: Ericerus pela (assembly GCA_011428145.1). NCBI lineage: Eukaryota > Metazoa > Arthropoda > Insecta > Hemiptera > Coccidae > Ericerus > Ericerus pela. Next base: position 570,729 of record WOFM01000402.1, read on the forward strand.
TTAGTCAATGATACTGAAAGCCAAATAAAAAAAAAAATATTTTGAAATTAAATCAATGGTTGAATAATTGAAAGAGAAGGAAAATATAAATAAATCACGATTTTAAGTTTGACAAATTTAATAAAATAATTTATTCACAAATTGAGCGAGTGGTAGGGGACCACAGATAGACCTTCAACTTGTTTAACTTATTTTCCCCCTATTTTGAACACTTAAACTTGTCTTTCTTAACATTTATTAGAAAAACTGGGCAATTCTGCATTACTTTCTAAAATTCTCCCACTAGGCAAGTTAAATTTAATTGTATAAATGTTTTACCTAAATACAACCAGAGAAAACCCGTAATACAAATAAGTGCACTTTTGAACATATTAAAATTCCCCCAAAGTTGGACTGCGGTTTCACCCTTAAAAATCTACTTTTTCTTACCCCAATATGTTTTTTTAGTGATTTACTCTTTCGTGAGATTACACAAAAATTGTTCCAATAATCAATATACGTAGTAAATAAATTTCACTACAAACAGAGTGTCTCTATATTTTTTGTAAATGCCATAAAAATCCTAAAAAATGAGTCCAAAGTTAGCACAGGCCACAACTAAAGGTGGAAATCACCGAACAAAAAGAAAACTATTGTTAAAATAAGAAATTAATAAAAGAAGTACGGTATCTATTAATTAAAGAAAAAAGTAAATCACTAAAAATCTACTGGAAGCTCAAAAAGTGGATTTTTAGGGGTGAAACAGTGGTTAGATTTTGGGAGATTTTTAATATATTCAAAAAAGGACTTCGAACTACCGCATTCCAAAAAAAAATCTTTTCCTTAATTTTATTGAAAAAAACACCCTTTTTTATCTCATTTGATTGGCATATACACAGTGAATAAATTTTTTTCAATATAAAACAATTATTTAATTAATGATAAAATGTTTTTAATCTTAGCGACCTTACCAGATCAATACTTTTAGAGTTATTCTCTACAGGATTTTTAGCGTTTTAAAGTTAACACCTCGTGGAAGCCTCTTCGTCCTTTTTTATAAATATTACAATATTTTTTATTTTCAATTAACGAATACTTTTTGTTTTTAAATTTCCTTGCCTTCTCAGATTTTGTTGCTTTTAGAAATTACCACTCTCGAAATGTTTACGAAAAATGTTTCCGAAAAAATATGAAAAATCAAGTTCCATTTTGAATGCCCCTGCTGAGCTGGATGTATCAATTATCGTTCACATTAGATTTAACGATTTACCACAGCCACGGAACGGACTCATTTTCACTGATGTTATGTGACGTATTTCCCTAGGCTTTTCCTTGACCTTACATAATATCTACACGCTGTAAAATTCACTCCAGTACAAGGGAGAATAGTTCACAAACAGAATGACGTATTATATGACATTATATTTTTATCCTAGTCTCTACAGCGCAGCACAACAAACTAGTTCCCATCTCAAAATTCTCGAATAAAAAAACCAAATTAACAGATTTCAAAAATAAAATTGTCAAAATCACACACGCCAGAGCAACGATATTTTCAGTCTTGGATTTCGTCCTGTATCTCGAAAAAAAAAAAAAAACTTTTTTTTTTTTACATCTACAAATACTTTTTTGATCGTTAGAACAAGAAAATATGAAACCACACTCAGCATTGAAAAATGTTCCAAATAAACCTTTGTGCAAAGTTATAAGTAAACTTAAAATGGATCGGTGAAGAAATAATAGCTTCAACTGCAATTATCTGCTCAAATAATACAGGTAATTATTATAGTAGATATTTGAAAGAACGGCAGCGCGTTGAAAAATCTGTCACTACGAGTAATAATACAAAACAAAAGTTATAATGAGCAAAAAAAAAGTCGAAAGATAGGTGTACCTATTCGAAGAGCTGAAGTTAAACCGTTCTAATTCCTTTTTCAGTCTGAAAAATTTGTAATAAAAATTATGCTTCCAGCTGAAAAAAAATCAGTTTTAAACTAAGAAAATACCTATATACAGGTATCGATTTTAGAAAGGGTAGAATGAGTTAGTGATAAGTACCTTAAATGTTTTTCTCATAATGATGTAAGTAAATACAATGGCAAATAAAACAACGAAAACAATATACCAACAGTTAAAAAATTGAACAACAAAAACAATATTGGTCAACTGAGTCTAATAAAAAAGTACGAGTAAATAAAAAAGAAAATTAATTGAAAATGCCAGCAATTGAAATAATGGTACAATGTGTATGAAATAATTTTAAAAAGATTCAGTTCAGTAACAATAAGTAATTGTGTGTACGTGTAGGTGAGTAAGCTCTGTTGATAAAGTGAAAAAATCGAAATTTCAGCACTGTTTGCAAAGGTCCTTACGACCACAGCCAATACCAGGCTGCTCTATTAAGAAAAATTCAAGAAGGCGAATCTAGTTCTCTGAGAAGAATATTCTAAAACCTGAGGGTCGAACTGAATTTTCACACTTAACAGAACATGTCGAGAACGTAGAACTAAGTGCAGCACTTCTTACCTTAACAGACCTACTGTGGGACAAATTGAAAAATTTTCTGAACCATTTACAGTCTTAACCTACTAATAATTTTTCTACACACGCTCGGAAATCTAGGAGGGGTAGCATATATTTCTCCTCAACAGGCGTGTATACAAGGGGTCAGCATATATAAAATAAAAAAAAACATAAAATTATAAAAAAAATTAACAAAAAATACATTTCAGCAATAATTAAAAAAAAAACAAAGGGTCATTCCCTCGATATTTTTTCTTCGTCCAAAATTTGTAAGCACTCTTCCTTCCGCTTGAAAAATATTTTCTGCGTTTTCTCTTTTATTTCGAAAACTTTTCGAAAACCCTTCCGAAAAATTTTTCAACCAAACCCCCTCCTCGGGAATTTTTTTCTGCATAATTGCGTCTGCAGGCCTGCTCCATAGCGAACATTTTTCGCCCTATGTTATAATAAATCAGGTTAGAAAGAGTTTTTAAAAAATACGCTTTTATAATTTGAAGAAGAAAATAATAGCGAAAGAGAAAATAACATTTTTCATTTTTTTTTCCGAGACAAAAATAAATAGAAATTTTAAAAACAACTCATAAAAACGGATATAAGGGTATGTATGCGTGTGTCGAAACACGTGAAAGCAGCGCTAAAGTTGGTCATCCGGTGTACCTACTTCAACAAATTGAGTGAGTAGAATAAAATCGTATAAAAATACCTTCGATTTCGAATTTTAAAAATGATTCTCATGGAACGATTAATTTTTTTTTCGTAAACCGAAACTAAAAAATGACAATTTATAATAAATTCCGAATATATATTCTTTTTTTTTTTGTATTGGAGAAGCTCCTTAACTAATCAGTGTAACTTAATCAAGATTTTCACCAGTTCTTCGTAACTTAATTTTAAGTAATAAAGGCAATAGAAATATTCTTATCCAGATCAGTTATGGAAACATATTCAGAATAAAATATTGCTTTCAAAATTAAAAGTTCAAATAGCAACATTGAATTTCTGCAGAATTTCATAGACTAACTATAATTGTAATAGTTTCTGAAATGTCGAGAGTTAGATTTTCATTAAATTAATGATTACTTCGCAGGAGCCATAATAAAATTATTCATTATGCCCGAGCACATTGATGTTTTTGTCTTAGCTCTTACATACTTTCACAAACTATTTTGATTAAAAATCTCACGCTATAAAAATCTGTTTATGTTAACGCTAACGGAAACGAAAACAGAAAATTTACAGAAAATTTCTTCACAATGAGGAAGTCGGCAAATGTCACACACCGGTTCTGCTCTCCAAGACAAATACCAATAAGACGGTAAGAAGTTCGAAAGGTGGAAATTTTTAAGTCAAGACAGAATCTAACGATTTGCCACAAAATAAACAAACAAATGCGGAAAGAGATAAAAAAAACCTTGAATAATTCAGAATTTAATGTTTCAAATAATGAAGAGAGACAAAAAACACAGTTTCAACATTTGAGAGGGAAAAAAAATGCATTCACTATTAAATAATTAAGTATATTATTACATCAAATAATCGAGTATCTTTCAAATAAAATGAAAAAAAAAAAATTAATCATTACTTAATGCAGTCTGTAAAGTCATTGTTATTCTACCCAAGCCTGCAAACTCAATTCGTACCTACATAAACTAAACTAGTTTTTATAATACTTTTTTTTATAATTCAAAGATTTATGCTTTTAAGACGACAACCATTGAAAATAACTAATAGTCTAGGCAAAGACTGAATCAAATAACATATTATATACTGTCTCATTTTTTTTTCTTTCATTTTAAATGAATGATTTACCAACAGTAGGCAGTTATCTACCTATCTGTTTCAAAACCACAAATATTCAACGCTGCAAAATGACTATTGTTTCATTTCACAAAAATCAAGTACTAAAACAAAACATCGAATAAGAGCTTATGAAATCGAAACGAACAAATTCTACATAGGTCAGTCAAGTACCGAGATTTTTTAGACACTAGGTATAGATACATTCCAAATTGAAATAGACAAAAACAAGTCGCTAGTTTTACGCAGATAATCGAATGTCATCGAAGAGGTAAAATAAATATACTACTCAAAAGAGACGAATAATTTTACGAAAAAGTCTTAACTGATTAGGGTTCGCAGTGATTTGGTCATTTACCTTTTATCTACTATAGTAAAAGCTATAATTCTAATCGAAGTAATGATGAAAAGAATAAAAAATAAGAAATTTCCAGGTACTTTCAACCGTTTTTTTTTTTTTTTTTTTAAAGAGATCCCGTAAATAGGAAATTTATCATTAAATTTGGAATCAATTTTTTTTTCTTTCCTCAGGTACACTGGATGCAAATCGTGTATGAGTAATACCAAAATTTTAGTGAAAAAAATTATTTCATAACAAATTAATTGCACTTTGCTTTCACCAAAACTTGTCGTTATTTTCAGTTAATTCGAGGTAAAAAAATAATATGCATTAAAAATTTTAAATTTTCATTATATTTTCATGATTGGAGAACTTTTGGGAAAATACGTCAACACGGACAATGCATGGACTATATTGAAGGTTACAGCATATAAAAATATACATACAAGCACCTTTCGTACACACTTTCACCTTGTACCAGTTGGCAATCTTCGATAACGTGACGAATACTATCATATTCAGCAATCTTTGTGGTTATATGAAAGAGTCGTAGAGGAATTTCACTACACTAAAATTACATAAAAAGACAAAAATTTAGAAGAGGTGCGTTGAGTCACTTTTTAACTGGTAATCCATATCTACGTGTATACTTATATCTAATATCTAATCTAATACTGATATACAAAGGCGTTCTGTGTGTATGTGTATAATGTGTAATCCTGAAAATTACAGAAGGGATTTGAATAATTTTTTACTATTAACAAAATCAATTCTTATATGTGAAAATAAGCTCCTTATTTTCATGATCAATTCTCAATATCCTGAGCAGTATACATCAAAATGTGTATATTGTGCATGAACAAAAATACATCATAAAGTAAATTGGCGTCCGTTAAAGGTTTAACGAAGGATAGAACGAGAGAAACAGAAAAAATATTTCTATATCTATTCTCCTTTCACAATTCGCTATTCTTTTCTCTCTCTATAATCCTTTGCCATGTATTTATTTTCAAACTACTGTAACAAAGAAAATAAATGGCAGTACTGAGATTTTTCAAACTTCCATTTTCATTAGGAGAAAAAATCCCGATTTTTTGTATTGGAACATTTCGTAGGGAGTATCGTTTCCCCAATGAAGAAAGGCGGTACAAAAAATGCTTCATTACCAGATCATTTGGGTAAAAATCATGAACAATTAATTATGATCAATTTTTTTGAATTTTGGGTGGTTATTATAATTTTTTCAATAAAAAGATAGGTGGTACTTGAGATTTTAAAGTCATAACATTTCAGTACAAATCGAGAACAATTCATTGGGTTAAATTTTTTTAATTTGAAATATTTATAACGGTGGGATTTCATCTCTCCTCCTAAAATGGTGGTGGTACAAAATTTTTATTTGTCAGAACTTTTTGCCACATATCGATAAAATTTCATTTTTACATTTTTTTTTGAAATTTCTAACAATTAGTTGGGTCGATATTATTTCCCCAGCAGGAACTGACATGGTATACAAGCTTTTATTGTCAAAACATTTCGGTACAAATCAGAACGATCAATTGAGCTAATTTTTTTTAAAATTAGAACAATTGAGGAAGATGGAGAAATGTTTCTGCTTCATGTCTACATCAATATCCGAAAAGAGGAGGTAGTACAAAATGTTTTATTAGTAGAACATTTCAGTACAAATCAAGCACAATTCATTGAACCCAATTTTTCAAGAACTGGATCAACTGGGAGGCTATAATTTACCAAGCCCCCCACAAAACAAACGTAAATAACTTGAGAAGGAAGTCAGTACAAAACGTTATATTGCCGGAATATTTTGATACAAATCAAGAACAATTTGTTGAATCCAAATCAAATTTTTTCAAATATCCCACGAAGGGAAGAGGAACAAGATTTATTACTAGCGGAACATTTTGGTACAGTTGAAGAACAATTCAATGAATCCAATTTTTCAAAAATTAAAGCATTTGGGGAGGCCAGGGAAACGGATCTTCAAAAGGGCGCTTTATGACTTGTATATTATAATTCTACAAGCTCTAATTTCTTGAGGTACTGAATTCAAATTTGAAATCCACCTTTAGATTGAAACTGTCCTTCAGACCTAAATGGCTAAAAAAAGAAGGTAAAAAATATTCGTATTTTTGAAAGATATATTGTCACTATGGTTTTTTAAGGTACCAAGTTCAAACTTAGTTTCCATTTTCATATCAAAACTTTCCCTAGACTCTTGGGAATGTTAAAAGATGGAGTAAAATAAAACTGCCTGTATTCTGAAACGACTTCCCATTTTTGGCCAAGCAAAACTGACTACAAGGGCGGCTAGTCGAATATAAAAGACAAATTAAATCAGATTAAATCAATTTTATTCTCAATGAAGTTCTGACACTCAGCATTAAAACATTACTTTAATTTCAATACTTTTAAAACCATTGTTGGGAGCTTAACTGTTATTTCATGAATATATTTACAATTTCGTTCCAACAAAAATAATTTTTTTTTCACAGTTTTTTCGAGCTTATTTAGCCGTACCTATAGGTAACTCCTATACGAGCATAAAATTGTACGTTTATTACAGACATAATCATAATTTTCATTATAATATGTGTGACGAAAATGATTTTTTTTTCTTTAGTTTTAGAAGCTTAATTACGAATAATTTAACACGGGAAACGCTACCCACAAATTAATATACCTACTCCAATCTTTTCTTCTCTTTCCTTTCTTTATTTTGAATCGTCAAAACAATTTCATTAAAAAAGTGAATGAATGTGTACAGCAGTCTTATTTTTCAATGGAAAGTACTACTGAAATATAAAATCACCTTTACTTGAAAACCTCCATTCTGAAAGGATTTTAAAATTTTTTTTATCTCACTTTTTGTTATCCAATTTTATCCTTGATGAGATAAATTTGCATGTTTACCAACCAAAAACTGAAAAAATGAATGCATAAATAAAACACTCCAATGTCATTAATTAGTGTTTCAATACTGAATTCAGTGAAGAGACGGTTTCATTTCGAACATCAATTTTTTTAAACACGAATATACGAGAAAAAAAACTCTAGCGCAGCAATCCTCGCTAGAAAAAGTAGGTTTTGAGAGAAAGAATTATGAATTTTGATAGTCACATTAATTGTCTGTAAGTTTATATGCGTTAATGTTATGTTATGATTGTATGAAATGTGTTAGTTGCTGATAAAATATTAGACAATGTGAAATATAAAAGCATTTTTTCTTGAAAAAATGAAAAATAAATTAAGATAATAAAGTATGGTACATCATCATATAATTTAAAATAAAACCAATGAAATATAATAAAGTTATGAAATAAAATAAAAAAGAAAACATGAGCATATGGTTAATTTTTGTAAAAAGAAAAGTCCATGCAAATTAGAAAAAAAGGAAAAATAGCTTTACAAAGTACCATCCAGTCGATCCGCACCAAAATTGGCAGCATGCTACAATAAATTTTAATGAATATTTATTTCAAATTTCGCACATATGGTTCCAACATTCCGCATTTTCTGACCAATATAAAAACAAAAATAGCGATACCGGAAGTACCATCCAGTTGATCCATACCAAAATTTGCAATATGCTACAATAAAATATAATAAATATTTGTAACAGCCAAAAGAGATGGTAATGTACCTAATTAGAACTACTTTCAGTGTTACACCATACACAAAATATTGAACACTGGATAAGCATTAATACCTCTATAATAAGTTAAATATTCAATTTATCATCCACAACTATCGTGGACCTTAACGTGTTTGAGAGACTCAGTAATATTTAAAACACAAGTTTGAATCAACACATTTAATGAAATAATGAATTGTACAACAACAGTACATCAGTTACTACGTAACAATAAATTCAACATATGGGTTTACCACCCTTTAGACAAGACTATCTATTAACTAGTAGCTCTATAAGAAAAGCTCTAGAAACTGAATGTAGATTCTTTCAAATCGAGGGTTTATATACTCGTTTGGGGTATGTAAGTGTACGTGTTGGATAGGCTAAGTGAGGTAGGGTGTTGTTATTATAAGGTTGTGCTGATTTGCAATACACTCGAGGGACAGGCACAATTAGGTCATGAATATACATACATTACATCTATATTCATAAAATCAAATACAGGTAATTTAGTGGTTGTTTATAAAGAGCTGTCGGAAGTTTTTCATTATAGATGAATACCTACATTTTTGGTATTTGAAAACGTGTAGACGAATATGTTCGTCATATTTACAAATAGACAAAAATATACATTACAATATTTTTTTCAAATTTTGTACATATTGTTCTAAAACTGCGCATTTTGTGACCAATATAAAAAAAATAGCGATACCGGAAGTACCATCTGGCCCATCTATGCCAAAATTGGTAGCGTGCTACAATAAATTATGATAAATAATTGTTCCAAATTTCGTGACTATTGATGCAAAATTGAGTATTTTATGGTGAAAATAAAAACAAAAATGGGGATACCGAAAGAACTGCCCAGCCAATCCGCACCAAAATCAATAGGTCTGGTCCTTGGCTTAGTATAAATGTACATACCAAATTTCGTGATTATCTGATAAAAATTGCGACCTGTATCGTGGGAACAAGAAATGAACTTATATCTATCTATCTATCTATATATAAATGAATTTAAGTTATTAGTGCCAAAATTTTCCTGAGATCATGAAATGAAAAACTTACACACCCTTAATCCTGAGGGCTAATACCGTAACAAGTTTAATAAGTAGATTTTCTAAAGAAAAACTACTTAAAAAAATTATTATGACCGAAAGCATTATGTATTAATAAGTTTCGTGTTTTCGAATTAGGCTTTATTAATGCATTAAAATTATTAGGTCTAGGATCGAGGAAAGAATTAGAAACATTAAAAAATTTTTATATTTAATCTCAGTCTAGTTAATTTATTGTAATTCATTCACATTTACAGATCACAGGGCATATACCGGGTGAGTGTTAAACTGACTCACAATGCAAAATGATATGGCCGAGATACATGTTATCGCGCCAAAATGTAGCAAACAAAAAGTAATGTTTGATAAACAAATAAACTTTAACTATCCAAAAATCTATCCAACTTCTACAAACAAAAAACAAATAAAAATGCTCTAAAAAGAAAAACTCAATTTTTTAAAATTTCTCCAGTAAAATATGCTGGAACTAAAATCAAACAAAAAAGCATTATGCTAAATTAATAATTTAAAAAAAAAAAAAAAATAAAAAATACCTTAAAAAGAAAAAAATAATCTTTTAAAAATTTCTCTAGCAAGATGTAGGTCCAGGGACCGGAATTATCGAAGTCAGCGCAAATTGAAAGGCTTTGTCATAAAATTTGACGGAATGTACCTATGGAGCCTACCTACATGATAAGTAAAAGAGCACCGACTTCATAATTCTAGTCCCTGAACGTACATCTTGATGGAGAAAAAAGGATTAAGTTTATCTTTTTAAGGTATTTTTATTGTTTCTTTCTTCTTTTTTTTTTGAAAAAAATTATTAATTTACCATAATACTTTTTCGTTTTATTTTAGTTCCAGTATATTTTACTGGAGAAATTTAAAAAAATCATGTTTTTCTCTTTAGAGTATTTTCATTCTTTTTTTGTTTTTAGAAGTTGGATAGATTTTTGGATAATTAAAGTTTATTAGTTTATCAAACATTACTTCTTGTTTGCTACATTTGGTGGAATAACATGTATCTCGCTCATATTATTATGCATTGTGAGTCAGTTTAACAATCACCAAATGAATTTCACCCATGGTGCATGTACACATGTTTTGCCTCCTTTATTTCCTTCCTTTCAGATAAAGACACACCTTTTCCTTGAAGACATCGTATTCTACTTGAAGACAAATTTTTATTTTCAGGTAAATCTCAAAACTCCAAAAATTACCATACATTTTCCAGTCCAGTTGGACAGTTAAAGTGTGGGGGGTATGAGAAGTCTGAGATCTAGACCTTAAAATAAAAATTATTTTTGACAAAATAATGACGTCACAATTTCAAGACAATTTTTCAGAAAAGGAATTCGAATTTGGACATTATATTATCCGAATTCGAACTCGTATTCAGATGAAGACATGAAGACAGAAATAAAATCTGATTCTCTTTCAGGCAATTAATTTTATTTATATTTTTTTTGTAGCAAGTACCTGCTAACATTTTATGTCATTTAACTACTATGGAAAATTGAAAACACTAAAAACAGGCACATATTGTAACACATTATGAAGGAAGCACTGGATAAGAATAGGTGAAGCATTTGTATCTTTAACTGAAAAGTCCATCCAAATATATTTTAGTCAAAAACCTTCTGTAACGATAAATTCCATTTTTTTATCACCATTAGTTTTTCACAGAAATTTGCCATTTTTCAATTTGTCACTTATTTTAAAAACTAATGATATGAGAAAAAAAATTTCAGCGACCACCCCTCTATTTTTTAATGACAAATTCATTTCCACAATCAGATTTCACCTAAAACTAATTAATAACGAGATAATGGTGAAAGAAAATACAAGAACAAAACTGGGCGCTCTGCTTATTACTACCTATATACAGATACTTAGACAGGGTTATTCATTTTCACTCGCACTATATGAAAAATACATTGTGGTGCGAATGAAAATGAATAAGCTATCTTATATAGGTAAAAAGGGGACTGTGAGACGTACCAATGTTGGAATGATGCTCGAGTTGGAACTGGTCTTTGGAGATAACATGAGAGAAGTTGAAAGTATGGTTGGGTTGTTAGAGATAAGATAAGGGAAGTTAAATGCAAGTTGATAGGAATGTGAGAGAGAATGAAAGTATTGATATCGAGTTGCAGTTTGAGCTTGTACCTGTGAAAAAGTACAGAATTTAAAAATTAGTGCGAAATCTTAAGAATGTTTACAACTCTTGAAAAAGTGTGGTGGGTGAAGAAGCATTGTGCAGGACTATCCTATTGTGAAGTAAGTGATTCATTTCATACAACTTATCAAGATTGCCCAAAACCACATCACACCACAGTGTGGTATTGTATTCATAGGTTTGAAAAAAATGATAATGTTCAGTACAACCGTGGGCTGGAATTCTCAATCACATCTTACTCGGGCCTATTAGGATTGATGGAACACTAACTAGCGAGAAGTATCATGCTTTCTTAGAAAATGAGATAAGTGAGAAAGTTGCTGCAGTTTCTGGAAACTCAGAGCTGTGGTTCATGCAAGATGGTTGTCCAGCACACAACTACTGGCTATGGAATTCCTCCACAACTCTTATCCGGGAAAAGTCATTGGAACATACGAAGAGCCACTGGCCTGGCCACCAAGGTCCCCAGACATGAATTCTTTGGATTTTTTTTTATGGGGTCACATGTCTTCGGTAATCTACAAACATGGACCATTTTCCACAGTTCAAGGACTCCTCACAGCCATCAACGATAGCTGGACAAATATTACGTATGCTCAGCTGGAGAATGTCCAAGCTGAATTTATTAATCGTTTAAATTACTGTGTTCCGGCAGAAGGTGGTCACTTTGAACAATTCTTGTAATTCTTTAAAAAAAAACAATAAACACCTTATTATATCTCAGTGGTTCCTTCCTCTGTTTGGTGCGTCTCACAGTCCCAATTTTACCCATATAAGATAGCTTATTCATTTTCACTTGCACCACAATGTATTTTTCATATGGAGCGAGTGAAAATGAATAACCCTATACATACAAAGGGTTTTCTGCATATTTTCTCTCCTATCGGAAATTAAATGTAACATGCAATTGTATATGATTTTGGTCCTCCAGGATTTGTAACTGGAGCACGTGGAGATGGGGCGTAACTCCCTCCTCCCATGCTAGTAGTATTAATAAAAGTCATTCGAAAATCAGTTCATCTAAGTACATTTTAAATAACAGCATAAAGAGGCAGAGCCACAAAATTATGAAAATTTCATTTTCCAAATTTTTAAATAACGACTCAAATTCAACTTACTTCAAAAAAACATACGCATCAACATGTAACACTGAAATTATAATAAAAATTGCTCCATGCTTTATCTTTCAGACGAAGAGAGATGGGAGCACATTAGGGAAATCAAGAATGGGCGCAAATCTTACTCTTTGTTGGCATCTTCACTCTTCTCAAATGAATAGATGAATAATAAAATTCTAATATAATATCAAACAACAAACCAACTGAAACATGTACGAGAAAACTAGGACTGAATTAAGTTTAAAACATACTTCCCTTAAAAAATAACTAAAATCTTATACGCCAGTTTCCCAACCCCTATTAGAAAGTGGTATATCTACCTATCTGAGAGAAAAAGTTAAGAAAACAATATAAACGGCTGAAGTTTTCAGCTTTATTCCAAGAATGATTTGATCCAATTTTCGAACATGAATAAGTGTATTTTATAAAGCCAAAAAAAGTGTAGCACCTGAAAATTTAGTTCTTAGTTTACAGTCACATGACAGTGGAATTGCTCTCCTGAGCCAGAACTAAATTTTAAAATCCAGCAAACTTTTGCAGAATATACTTCAAATTAGAAACCAGCTAGTAGGTTACGTTCCTGTTTCTTCCGTCAAAGAATTTTCGTGCCACAATTTTATTAATTTAATGGAAAAAATATCACGAAGGAAGAAATTTTGTTCGTCAAA